>JAODAL010085042.1:0-10717 GCA_025379985.1 Phyllomedusa bahiana
CCTCCTGTACCTGTGTGTATCTCCTGTACCTTGCGTTACCCCTCCTGTAACGTGCTGTATACCTCTGTATCCCTGTGCTGTATACCCCCTCCTGTATACCCCATGTTGTATACTCCTCCTTTCTCCCCTGTGCTGTATTCTCCCTCCTGTACCCTGTGCTGTATACTCCTCCTGTATCCCCTTTGCTGTATACTCCTCCTGTATCCCCTGTGCTGTATACCCCCTCCTGTATCCCCTGTGCTGTATACCCCCTGCTGTATACCCTGTGCTGTATTCTCCCTCCTGTATCCCTGTGCTGTATACTGCTCCTGTATCTACCCTTCCTGTATACCCTGTGCTGTATATCCCCTGTACTACCCCTCCTGTATCCTCTGCTGTATACTCCTCATGTATACCCTGTGCTGTATACTCATAAATCTACCCCCTCCTGTATAACCCGTGCTGTATAAACCCTCCTGTATCTACCCCCTCCTGTATACCATGTGCTGTATACTCCTCTGTACCCCAACCTCCTGTAACCCCGTGCTGTACTCCCTCCTGTATTTCCCCTCTGTATTCCCTGTGTTGTTACCTTGTACCCTGGGCTGTATACTCCTCCTGTACCCCCCCTTTCTGTATATCCCTCTTACCCCTGTGCTGTATACTCCTCCTGTATCCCCTGTGCTGTATACTCCTCCTGTATCCCCTGTGCTGTATACTCCTCCTGTACCCTGTGCTGTATACTCCTCCTGTATCCCCTGTGCTGTATACTCCTCCTGTATCCCCTGTGCTGTATACTCCTCCTGTATCCCCTGTGCTGTATACTCCTCCTGTACCCTGTGCTGTATACTCCTCCTGTATATCCTGTGCTGTATACTCCTCCTGTACCCTGTGCTGTATACTCCTCCTGTACCCTGTGCTGTATACTCCTCCTGTATCCCCTGTGCTGTATACTCCTCCTGTACCCTGTGCTGTATACTCCTCATGTATCTACCCCCTCCTGTATACCCTGTGCTGTATACTCCTCATGTATCTACCCCCTCCTGTATACCCTGTGCTGTATACTCCTCATGTATCTACCCCCTCCTGTATACCCTGTGCTGTATACTCCTCATGTATCCCCTGTGCTGTATACTCCTCATGTGTCTACCCCCTCCTGTATACCCTGTGCTGTATACTCCTCCTGTATCTACCCCCTCCTGTATACCCTCTGCTGTATACTCCTCATGTATACCCTGTGCTGTATACTCATGTATCTACCCCCTCCTATATACCCTGTGCTGTATACTCTTCATGTATCTACCCCTCCGTATACCCTGTGCTGTATACTCCTCATGTATCTACCCCTCCTGTATTTCCCTGTGCCCTTTTATCCTCATTGTATCTCCCCTCCCGTATACCCTTTCTGTATACTCCTATGTTATCTACTCCTCCTGTATTCCCCCTGTTCTTTATACTCCTCATGTATCTACCCCCCTCCTGTATACCCTGTGCTGTATACTCCTCTAGTATCTACCCCGTATACCCTGTGCTGTATACTCCTCATGTATCTACCCCCTCCTGTATACCCTGTGCTGTATACTCCTCATGTATCTACCCCCGTATACCCTGTGCTGTATACTCCTCATGTATCTACCCCCTCCTGTATACCCTGTGCTGTATACTCCTCATGTATCTACCCCCTCCTGTATACTCTGTGCTGTATACTCCTCATGTATCTACACCCTCCTGCATACCCTGTGCTGTATACTCCTCATGTATCTACACCCTCCTGTATACCCTGTGCTGTATACTCCTCATGTATCTACACCCTCCTGTATACCCTGTGCTGTATACTCCTCATGTATCTACCCCCCTCATCTCTCCTGTATACCCCTGTGGTATCTTTATACCCCACCCCCACCCTGTATACAGTTGTGGTATCTACCTTCCTCTTTTATTCGTCTATGGAATCTACCCCCGTCCTGGATATCCGCTACCCCTCTTGTATACTCCTATGGTGTCTCCCCCACGCCCTATATAACCATTGAGTATCTGCCTCCATCCTGTATACCTCTCTAGTATCTATTCACCCCCATGTATATCCTTTTGTTATCTACCCACCCCCAAAATTTTCCTTTTTTTTTTAACCAAAAAAAAGGCCCCCTTTCGCGGGTGGCCCTTGGGCCTATGTATGAACCTGCAGGAGAGCAGTTGAAAAAAAGTTTTGGCCAAAGGAAACTCCCAAAACAGGGGGTCAGATGTAGAGTAGAAGGAAATGAGAGCAAAACAAAGGAGTTAGGGACAAGACCAGAGCTCTGAAACATCTGCATCCATCAACTGGGCAGCTCTGGAAACCTTATCCGCTCTAGGTCCTACCACCCAGGGCACCAAAATATTATTAATGGCAACCAAGGAAAGCCTCCCAAATAACCTGCACATTCTGTAGAAAATACAGCACCAATGGGCACTGCCCATAAATCCAAAGAAGACCAACCGCTCTGAGAATAACCAGATCAGCCGGGCACTGCCCATCAATCCAAAGAAAACCAACCTCTCTGAGAATAACCAAAACAGCCCCCCACTGGGCCCATCAATCCAAAGAAGAAAAAACCCCCTCTAGAATTTAAAACCCGATCAAGTCGGCACTGCCCATCAATCCAAAGAAGACCAACGTCTCTGAGAATCACCAGATCAGCCGGCACTGCCCATAAATCCAAAGAAACCAAAACCCTCTTAAATCAAACCCGAACAGCCCCGGCACGCCCATCAATCCCAAAAAACCAACGCTCTGAGAATCACCAAAACAGCCCGGGACTGCCCATAAATCCAAAAGAAGAAACCCAAACCCTCTGAGAATCACCAGATCAGCCGGGCACTGCCCATCAATCCAAAGAAGACCAACCTCTCCGAGAATCACCAGAGCAGCTGGGCACCTCCCATCAATCCAAAGAAGCCCAACCTCTTTGAGAACAACCAGATCAGCCGGCACTGCCCATCAATTCAAAGAAGACCAACCTCTCTGAGAATAACCAGATCAGCCGGGCACTGCCCCCAAACCAAAGAAACCAAACCCCCTGAGAATCAACCCGATCAGCCGGTTTTTGCCCATTCCCCCCCAAAAAGACCAACCCCCCTGAAATAACCAGTCAGCCCCGGGGACTTCCCATCAAACCCAAAACAAGACCAACCTCTCTGAGAATAACCAGATCAGCCGGGCAGTGCCCATCAATCCAAAGAAGACCAACCCCCCCTGAGAACACCAATCAGCCGGGCACTGCCCCCTCAATCCAAAGAAGACCCCCTCTCTGAGAAAAAAACCCGATCAGCCGGGACTGCCTATCAAACTAAAGAAGGGCCAAACCCCTCGAAATTTACCAGATCACCAAGGACTGCCCATTTTAAACCAAAGAAGACCAACCTCCCCTGAAAATCCCCGATCACTGGGAACTGCCCATCAATCCAAAAAGACCCCAACCCCTCTGAGAAAAACCCCAAACACCGGGCCCCGCCCACATTTTCCCAAAAAAGACCAAACCCCTGAGAATAACCAGATCAGCCGGGCAGTGCCCATCAAACCAATGAAGACCAACCTCTCTGAGAATCACCAGATCAGCCGGGCACTGCCCATCCCAAACAAAAAAAAGGCCCAAACCCCCGGGGAATAACCAGAAACAGCCGGGGGCCATTTCCCATCAATCCCCAAAAAAACCAACCTCTCGGAAAACACCAATCACCCGGGGACGCCAAACAATCCAAAGAAGACCAAAACCCCTCCGAAAACACCAACAAGGGTGGGGACTGCCCCCTCAATCCAAAAAAAGCCCCAACCTCTTTTAGAACAAAACCCGATCAGCCGGGCCCGGGCCCCTCAATCCAAAGAAAAAAACAACCCTCGAGAATCAAAACCCGATCAGCCGGTACCGCCCATCCATCCAAAAAAAGACCAACCTCTCAAAAATTTCCCCGATCAGCCGGGCAGTGCCCATCAATCCAAAGAAGACCAACCTCTCTGAGAATCACCAGATCAGCCGGGCACTGCCTATCAATCTAAAGAAGGCCAACCTCTCTGAGAATCACCAGATCAGCCAGGCACTGCCCATCAATCCAAAGAAGACCAACCTCTCTGAGAATAACCAGATCAGCTGGGCACTGCCCATCAATCCAAAAAAAAACCAACCCCCTCTGAGAAAAACCAATTTGCCGGGCACTGCCCATATTCCCAAAAAGACCAAAAAACCCCCTTTTGAAATAACCAGGGTCAAACCCGGGGCGTGCCCAACAAACCAATGAAGACCAACCTCCGGAAACACCAATCAAACCGGGGAAGGGTTTGGGGGCCCTCAACCAAAGAAGACCAACCTCTCTGAGAATCACCAGATCAGCCGGGCACTGCCTATCAATCCAAAGAAGACCAACCTCTCCGAGAATCACCAGAGCAGCTGGGCACTGCCAATCAATCCAAAGAAGACCAAAACCCCCCGAGAAAACACCCAAACACTGGGCACCGCCCATCAAAACCCCAAAAAAGCCCCAACCCCTTTGAGAACAACCAATCACCGGCCACCTTTCCCCTCAATTCAAAGAAGACCAACCCCCTCTGAGAAAAACCAATCAGCCGGGGACCCGCCCATCTTCCCAAAAAAAAGACCAACCTCTCTGAGAATAACCAGATCAGCCGGGACGTGCCCATCAATCCAATGAAGACCAACCTCTCTGAGAATCACCAGATCAGCCGGGCAGTGCCCATCAATCTAAAGAAGGCCAACCTCTCTGTGAAAAAACCAGATCAACCCGGGCAGTGCCCATTTAAAACCAAAAAAGACCAACCTCCCCTGAGAATCAAACCCAAACAGCCCCGGGCCCCTCCTATCAATCCAAAAAACCAAAACCCTCCGAGAAAAACCAGAGCACTTTGGGGACTGCCCATCAAACCAAAAAAACCCAACCCCTCTGAAATCACCAGGTTTTTAGCCGGGCACGCCTATCAATCTAAAGGGAAAGGGCCCCCTCTCTTTAGAATCCCCCAATCACCAGGGGACTGCCCCTCAATCCAAAGAAGACCAACCCCTTTTGAGAAAAAACCAGATCAGCTGGGGACCCGCCCATCAATCCAAAGAAGGGCCCCAAACCCCTCTGAAAAACCAATCACCGGGCACTGCCCATCATTCCAAAGAAGACCAACCTCCCCTGAGAATAACCAATCAGCACCGGGACTTTCCCATCAATCCAAAAAAGAAACCCAAACCCCTCGAGTATCACCAGATCAGCCGGGCACTGCCCATCAATCTAAAGAAGGGCCAAAACCCTCTGAAATAACCAGAACAGCCGGCAGTTTCCCTCAATCCAAAAAAAACCAACCCCTCCCGAGAATCAACCAGATCAGCCGAGGGACTGCCTAAACCCCAAAAAACCAAAGAAGACCAACCCTCCAGAATTCACCAGAGCAGCTGGCACCCCCCCATCAATCCAAAGAAGCCCAACCTCTTTGAGAAAAACCAATCCCCGCCGGCCCCTGCCCATCAATTCCCAAAAAAGACCAACCTCTTCCCGAGAATAACCAAACAGCCGGGCACCCCATCAAAACCAAAGAAGCCAACCCCCTCTTAGAATCACCAATCACCCGGGGACTGCCCACAAACCAAAGAAGACCAAAAACCTTTTTCTGAGAATCACCAATCAGCCGGGCCCCTGCCCATCCAAAAAAAAAAAGGCCCAAAACCCCTCCCGAAATAACCCCGATCCCCCGGCAGTGCCCATCAATCCAAAGAAGACCAACCTCTCTGAGAATCACCAGATCAGCCGGGCACTGCCTATTTAAACCCCAATGAAGACCCCAAACCCCTCTGAGAATAACCCCGATCAGCCGGGGAAAAAGCCCAACCATCCCAAAAAAGACCAACCCTCGGGGGGAAAAACACCAATCAAAAGGGCACTGCCCCCTCAATCCCCAAAAAAAACCAAGCTCCTGAAAAACCAATCAGCCGGGCAGTGGCCCCCTCAATTTCCCAAAAAAACCAACCTCTCTAAGAAAACACCAGATCCCCGGGTACTGGGCCCATCAAATCCAAAAAAAAAAACCCAAACCCCCTAAAACAAACCCGATCACCTGGTACTGCCTAAAAAAATCCAAGAAGACCAACCCCCCCTGAGAATCAAACCCTTCAGACGGGGCCCGGCCCCAATCCAAAGAAGACCAACCCCTCTGAAAAACCAATCACCGGGGGCCCCTGCCTATCATCCCCAAAAAGACCCCCTCTCTGAGAAAAAACCAATCTGCCGGGCACGGGCCCCTCAATCCAAAGAAGACCAACCCCCTCTGAGAAAAACACCAGATCAGCCGGGCACTCCCATAATCCAAATAAAGACCAACCCCTGAGAATCCCCCAACAGCCTGGGGACTTTCCCAAACAATCCCCAAAGAAAACCCAAACCCTCCCGAAAAATCACCCCCCCCTAACAGACGGGCACTGCCCATCAATCCAAAGAAGACCAACCTCTCTGAGAATAACCAGATCAGCCGGGCACTGCCCATCAATCCAAAGAAGACCAACCTCTCTGAGAATAACCAGATCAGCCGGGCACTGCCCATCAATCCAAAGAAGACCAACCTCTCTGAGAATAACCAATCACCGGGCACGCCTATCAATTAAAAAAGGCCAACCCTCTCGAGAATCCCCAATCAGCCGGGCACTCCCCAAATCCAAAGAAACCCCCCTTTTGATAACCCAATCACGGGTATGCCTATCAATCCAATGAAGACCAACCTCTCTGAGAATCACCATATCAGACGGGCACTGCCCATCAATCCAAAGAAGACCAACCTCTCTGAAAAAACCAGATCACGGCACTCCCTATCAACCCAAAAAAGCCCAACCTTTTGAGAAAAAACCCCCCGATCAGCCGGCACTGCCCATCCAAAAAGCCAACCCTCTCTGAAAATAACCATATCACCGGGCATCCTTCCTCTGTAAAAGGTGGGGACTCCCCAGCCCAGCGGGAGTCTCTGTGTTAGCGTATTGTTGTCTGTGTTTGTTTGAAGTGGTTGCATGGTAAATGCTCAAGAAGCTTGCTGGTAGCTGACCTGGCTGCGCACCTGAACTTATTAAGTCTCTATAAAGCTCAACTGAATAGGTCACTCTGTGCAGGGTATAGCAGTTTCGGAGGGAGCGGGTGCTGATTAATGATCTGTAATGACAGCACTTCCTGAACACAAGAAGATCAGTCATTTCCCGGCTAAGTGTGATTCGGGGTAAAAAAAACAGGGTGTTTACTACAAAGATGTCCCCATCGGATAGGGACTCCAAATGAGACCCCTGGGGGACCAGACACAATCTAAAGAGGTTTTTTCCCCGATGATGGAACGGTATAGGAAGTTGATATCCCACCCAAGGAAGGGTCGCTGCAGTGCGCTCACAGAAGATAGTTCAGCACCAGGACCTATTGGGTTACACCCATGAGGCCTCACAACATATATTCCAGCACCGGTACATATTAGGTTACACCCATGAGGCCTCACAGAAGATAGTTCAGCACCAGGACCTATTGGGTTACACCCATGAGGCCTCACAGAAGATATTTCAGCACCAGGACCTATTGGGTTATACCCATGAGGCCTAACAGAACATAGTTCAGCACCAGGACCTATTGGGTTACATCCATGAGGCCTCACAAAAAAGAAGCACCGACCTATTGGGTTACACCCATGAGGCCTCACATAAGATAGTTCAGCACCAGGACGTTTTTGGGGCACCCTGATCCCACAAAAGAATTTCAGCACCGGGCCTATTAGGTTTTCACCCCTGAGGCCCACAGAAGATAGTTTTACACCCGGACCCCATTGGGTTCCCCATAGGCCTCCCGAAATAGTTCAGCACCAGGGCCAAAAAGGGTTACAATTGAAGAGTCCTCACAGAAGATAGTTCAATGCTAGAACTTGATAGATTACATCCACAAGTCCACATAGAACATAGTTCAGCATCAGGACCTATTGCCTAATATCCATGAGTCCTCATAAAAACATGTTCATACGAAACTATTAGGTTTTAACCCCTGAGACCCACAGAACATAGTTCATTACCAGGACCTATTAGGTTACATCCATGAGTCCCCCTGGACACATTTTACACCAGGACTTTTGCCTTTCATCCATGATCCCCATAGAACAATATTCACACAAATTCCCTTTAGATTACATCCCTATCCTCATGGGCATAGTTCACCTATTCCCCTATAGATTACATCCCTGAGCCTTGGACACGTTCAGCACTATTCTCCTATAGCTGACATCCATGAGTCCTCATGGAGCATAGTTCAGCACTATTTCCCTATAGCTTACATCCATGAGTCCTCATGGACATGTTCAGCCATTTTCCCCATAGCTTAATCCATGAGTCCTCATGAAAAAAGTTTTAGCACTATTTCCCAACTTACATCCTGATCCCCCATGGAGCATATTTCACACAAAAACCTGACAGCTTACATCAATGAGACCTTAAAGAACATAGTTTAAAACTAAGACCTATTCCTTTATAGCTTACATCCATGAGTCCTCATGGAGCATGGCTCAGCACTATTCCCCTATAGCTCACATTCATGAGTCCTCATGGAGCATAGTTCAGCAATATTCCCTTATAGCTTACATCCATGAGTCCTCATGGAACAAGTTAGCACTTTTCTCCCAAGCTTTCATCCTGAGTCCTCAAAGGAGCAAGTTCGCACTATTCCCTTTAAACTTAAAACCATGAGTTTTTCATGGAACATAGTTCAGCAAATTCTCTATACTTTCATCCATAGTCCTCAGGACATATTTACAAAATTCCCCTTAGATTAATCCATGAGTCCCCAGGGGCATCGTTTACAAATTCCCCTATAGATTACACCAGGATCCTCAGGAGCAAGTTCAAACATATTCCCCTATAGTTTACATCATGAGTCCTCATGGAGCATAGTTCAGCACTATTCCCCACACTTTCACCATGAGTCAATGCGCATAGTTTAGTACTTTCTCCTATAGCTTTCTCCCGAGTCCTCAAGGGGCAAAGTTTTAGCAGCACCTTTTGTTTCATCCATGAGTCCTCATGGAGCATAGTTCAGCACTATTTACCTATAGATTACATCCATGAGTCCTCATGGAGCATAGTTCAGCACTATTCCCTTATAGCTTACATCCATGAGTCCTCATGGAGCATAGTTCAGCACTATTCCCCTATAGATTACATCCATGAGTCCTCATGGAGCATAGTTCAGCACTATTCCCTTATAGCTAACATCCATGAGTCATCATGCAGCATAGTTCAGCATGCACCTTATACTTAATCCCTAGTCCCCCAGGGAGCATCATTCAGCACCAGGACCTATTGCCTTACACCCATGAGTCCTCATGGATCATAGTTCAGCAATATTCCCCTATAGATTACATCCATGAGTCCTCTGGGATCTTTTAGCAAATTTCCCCTATAAATTTCATCCCGGGTCCTCATGACAAATTTTTTCACTATTCCCCCCTGTTTTTCATTTATGAGTCCTCATGGAGCATAGTTCAGCACTATTCCCCTACAGCTTACATCCATGAGTCCTCATGCAGCATAGTTCAGTACTATTCTCCTATAGCTTACATCCATGAGTCCTCATGGAGCATAGTTCAGCATGCACCTTATAGCTTACCTCCATGAATCCTCATGGGGCAAGTTCACACTAATTTCCCCCCAAACCCTTTAAACCTGAGCCCATGCACATAGTTAGTATATTTTTTCCTATAGCTTTAAACCAAGAGTCCTATGGAGCATAGTTTTCAGCAAAATCCATATAATAACATCCATGAGTGCTCATGGAGCATAGTTCAGCACTATTCTCCTATAGCTTACATCCATGAGTCCTTATGGAGCATAGTTCAGCATGCACCTTATAGCTTACATCCATGAGTCCTTATCGAGCATCATTCAGCACAAGGACCTATTGCCTTACACCCATGAGGCCTCACAGAAGATAGTTCAGCATCAGGACCTATTAGGTTACATGTATGAGGCCTCACAAAAGATAGTTCAGCACCAGGACCTATAAGGTTACATCCATGAGACCTCACAGAACATACAGTGCCTTGCGAAAGTATTCGGCCCCCTTGAACTTTTCAACCTTTTGCCACATTTCAGGCATCAAACAAAAAAAATAAATGTAAATTGTTTTGTTTTAAGAATCAACAACAATGGGGCACAATTGTGTAGTGGGAAAGAAATTTTTGGATATTTTAAACTTTGTAAAAAAAAAAAAAACGAAAAGTGGGGGGTGCAAAAATTTTTGGGCCCCCTTTGTGGGGAAAGGTTGAATAGTTCAAGGGGCCGAATAATTTCTCAAGGCACTGTAGTTCAGCACCAGGACCTATTAGGTTTAATCATGAGTCCCAAAGGAAAATTTTTTCAGACCCGGACCTATTGCCTTACATCCCTGAGCCCCCAAAGGGCATATTCAGCAATATCCCCCCCCCAAAAACTTAAAATTCATGATCCTCATGGAGCATATTCAGCACCATCCCCAAGATTTCATCCCGAGTCCCCATGGAGCTGTTAGCCTATTCCCCTGTAGCTTACATCCATGAGTCCTCATGGAGCATAGTTCAGCACTATTTCCCTAAGTTTCATCCATGATCTCAGGAGCAAATTTTTTCGCACTATTCCCTTGACTTAATCCAGATCCTTATAGAGCATAGTTCAGCACTATTGTCCTATAGCTTATATCCATGAGTCCCCCATGGAGCAATTTT
>JAODAL010085043.1:0-10717 GCA_025379985.1 Phyllomedusa bahiana
TCAAAAAAACCACATATAAGTGTTTCCAGTAAATAGAAGCATTGTATAGTATATTTAAATAAACTCAAGGAAACAGAGCTAGGACTCAAGCACCAGCTATTAGAAGTAACATTACTTAAAATCACATTCGATCCATTAAAAAGACTTGATACATAACTACAAATTTAAAGCTCAGCCAGCTATCCATCTGCACCCAGCTATTTCAGGGTATTTGTCCCTCTTAATTGCAGATCAGACTTCTGGCTGGCTTGATGAGAGACGTTAAATGTCGCTCAAAAGAGGTAACATTTCTCATTAGGCAGGGGCACCACAGTGGTGTTTGGAGACTTACAAGCCATAAATACTTCTCTAAAATTTAAATGTTCAAACAAGTGCAAAGAAAGAGAGTTAGGACTCCATCGCTAACTATTGGAAATAGCATTCCTTAAAGTCATATCTGACTCCTTTAAGAGCCTTGAAACATGACTAGGAATTTAAAGTTAGTGACTCATCTGCAGATAATTGTTTCTAGGTGTATGACACTCTTCAATGCAGGGCTCTGAATGGATGAATATCTTTGTGTTTAGCTCAAAAAGGGTAATGTTTTTCATTAGAGAAAAGGACCGTAAGGTTGTGTGTCTTTTGGTGCCTCTTATTAATGAGGATCATAACCCTTTTTGAGACTTAAAGGAGTTGTCTCATTACAAGCTTTCAGCCCACATCAATGTTTTTAGAAGCAAAAGATTTTTGAATTGAGGGGCGTGCTTCTTCTCTGCCTCTTCTCCTCCCTCTTCCCCCCTCCCCTCAGCACACAGGCAGCTCTCCTCCTTAACTTCTATACAGCAGGGGGGCAGGGGGATTGCTGCCAGAGTTAACCCTGTGTGTGCCTGCCTAGATCTTCTGCAGGCATCTAGATCAGTGTTTTAAGGGCTGATCTATGAGTGTGGAGGGGTTTCTGTGATTGCTAAATAGCAGAACAGGGGGATGAAAGGGTTTCCTATACCCTCTGCTTAGCTACATATCCCCCACATCTCCAGCAACAAACAGCCCCCTGTCAACAGACACAGGGAAGCTGTGAAGTGTTAGTCAGGGTGTGTCACGAGTACAGCAGAGCATGAACTGTTACAAGCCTCCCCGATCTGATTAGTATTATTATAGTTACAGCTCCACAGACACATCATGATTATAGTAAACACACAGGGTCACTGCTTCACATCAATTGATCACCTCATCTCTGCTCAATCTTGTAGAGAGCAGGGAAGCAGGCACACACAGGGTTAATCCAGGCAGCAGGGACACCGAATCCAGAGTCCTCCCTCCTCCTCCCTCCACTACAGAAGCATTCTGTGTGGAGGGGCTCTCTGCTCAGACCTGATTTCTGAAGTGAGAGTCCCTACAGACCTGACAGCCAGTAGATAAGGATCAACAGGTCAGCTGCTATAGAAAAATTTTTGAAGCTGATGTAGTACTAACTAACATGCTAGCTCAAAATCAGTAGGACATTTGAATGAACATATATTGCAAAGCTGCTTGTTTTTAAAAAATTTTTTAATTAAACCCAACATTGCAGCGAGAAACCCCCCTTTAAGTATCTATTGGACGATGTGCATTCTGTGGGCCCTGTACCCTGGGGTAGTAATACCATAACCATTCCACCCTCTGTGATGCTCATGTCACCTGCATCTCAAAAACATCTCCAGAATTTTTTCCTTTGTTACCATGAAAATTGCTAAAACCTTAGTTGTTGCTTTGATTATACTTGTCATGATTCCTGGAATTCATTAGTAATTGATATTTCCTTCTCCATAATCCTTCCTACAATCTATCCTGAATGAAGAAGCAAGACTCTTCTTTCTGTCCATGCCTTTATCAGTTATTGTATTTGTACCCATTCACTTTAAAATTCAATTTAAATTTATGAATCTCATCTATAAATTTCTTCACATTTATGAACCTACATTAATTTCATCGGTCCACCACCCTCCCTGTAAGCTACATTTTGCCAGTGATGTATTGCACAATTAAACCTCTTCATATTCTTAAACTCTTGACTCCAAGGCTTTTCGCATGCTGCCCCTGGGGTGAAATTTGTTTTTTGGGCCCCAAAAAGGGAAAATTTTTTTGCGGGGAAATTAAATTTTATGTAAAATGCCTTGAATCACTAATCTTTTAGTTCTGTTATCATAGTTTTACCTTCAGCTTAAAAGGGTTCATTAAAGCCACTTTTTAAATTGGCTTACCTTTTTCCAATAATGTCCCT
Organism: Phyllomedusa bahiana; assembly: GCA_025379985.1. Classification (NCBI taxonomy): domain Eukaryota; kingdom Metazoa; phylum Chordata; class Amphibia; order Anura; family Hylidae; genus Phyllomedusa; species Phyllomedusa bahiana. Next base: position 2,240 of record JAODAL010085043.1, read on the forward strand.
GGATTTGCCAATCTCCCATGGGCGGGGCACAGTGCAAACCGAACACCCGGACGACTTGTCTGCTATAACTGCTGAACCCCCCATTCCTGTTTTGCCAATTTGACCATTCCATAAACTTACCCATTGTTATGTGGATATTGACTAGGGGCCCCTTAAAGAAACTACTTTTTTCAAATTTAAATTTTTTGGGCTGCTTTTTATCTCAATTAAAAAGGGCGAATTGATTGTAAAAAAAGGGGATTTTCTTTTAAAAATTTCGGGAAAACTTCGATTCTGAACAATGAAGTTTGGGGTAATTCGGGGAAAGAAGCGTGTTTTTTAATTGAAAAAAATGGCCACAAGCAAGGGCGTTACAGGGGGCAAAGAACCTCTGGGGGAAGAAAGGAACCCCCAATGACATGTGCAAGATGAAGCCAATCAAGCCCGGGTGGGATTCTGGAGTCCCCCGACTAAAAAGGGGTCCGGATGCGACCTGGGGGCCCCTACACTCCTCGTCGCACCGTGCGTACTCTGCAGAAGATCTCTTACAAAAAATCGTTTTTTAAAATTTTTTGGGGGTTCACAGCTTTTCTCAAAGACGCTCTCTTCCGTTTCAATTTTGATTTTGTGGGTATTGAAAAAGAAGTCCAATGTGGGGCCAATTCTACTGCTAACTTTTTAAAATCCATCTGGGTCAGTTGGGGAGCACATTAAATACCCAAAGGGTTTTGTTAAAGCCTGTTTTTGCTTTTGTATTCACTAAAAGAAACTTTTTAAAAAAACCAAACCAGAAAATTTTTTGCTGCTCTTTTTCTTTTCCCAAATTTTAATCCTAGGGTTAATTAAGCGGTTTGTGCTATTGTAAGAAAAAAGAAACGGTTTTTTCAACGCCAAAGACGAAATTTTTCCGTTGTTTCCCTGTAGCATAAATTTATACTTTTGTCAATTAAGCGTTTGGGCTTTTGTATCAGTAAAAGAAACGGGTTTTCACACCAAAGACAACATTTTTCCTGTACATAATTTTTTTTCCAAAGGGGTTAATTAAGCGAATTTCGCTTTTTAATTTAGTAAAAGAAACGGCGTTTTAAATGCCAAAACCTTAATTTTTTTGGGGCCATTTTTTGCACAATTTATATCCAAGGTTTAATTAACTGTTTGTGCATTGTATCATTAAAAAAAAAACTTTTTTTTAACGCCAAAGACAAAATTTTCCTGTTGTTTCCTGAAGCAAATTATATCCAAGGTAAATTAAACTGTTTGGGCTTTTGTAGTCAGTAAAAGAAACGGGTTTATCAAGGCAAAGAAAAAATTTTTTCCTTAGCAAAATTTTATACCGAAGTTAATTAAGCGTGTTTCGTTTTTTGGTTTTCATAAAAAAAAAACGGCGTTTTAACACAGCACAAACCATTTAATTTTTTTTTGCTGCTCATTTTTTTTGCCAATTTAAATCCTGGGGTTTTAATTAAGCTGTTTGTGCATTTAAACAGAAAAGAAACGTTTTTTTCAACGCCAAAGACGAAATTTTTTTCCTTTTTTCCCGTGCAAATTTTTTTCCGAAGGTAAATTAAATCGTGTTTCGGCTTTGTGTCGTAAAAGAAACGGGTGTTTATAAACGGCAAAGCCCAAAATTTTTCCTGTAGCATTTTTAAAACCAAGGGTTTAATTTAAGCATGTTTCGATTTTGTATTCAGTAAAAAAAAAACGGCGTTTTAACACAGCACAAACCATTTAATTTTTTTTGCTGCCAAATTTTTTTGCGCAATTTATATGCAAGGTTATTAACTTTTTTGTGCTATTGATCGTAAAAGAACTGTGTTTTTTTTCAATCCCAAATACGAAATTTTTCCCTGCTGATTCCTGTACTAATTTATATCCGAAGGTTTAAAGTTAACATGTTTCGGTTTTTTTTAACAGTAAAAAAAGGGGATTTTAACCCAAAGAAAAAATTTTTCCTGTACATAATTTTATATCCAAAGGTTTTAACAAGTTTCTGCTTTTGATTCGAAAAGAAACATTTTTTTAACACCCACAATCATTAATTTTTCGCTGCACATTTCTTTTGCGAAATTTATATCAAGGGGCACCCAAGCCTTTTTTTATGGTTCATTTGGGTCAAATACGGATGTGATTTATCAATACAATACTTCATTAAGAAAGGCTGTAAATTTTTTGAACAAACGTAGTCAGACGAAGGTGGCAGGCTTTTCACAGCGAGTGGCATGGCACAAACTCCTGAGCGGCACAGGTCGCAGCCAAAAAAGGGAAGTCGCAGCAGGGGTCACTGGGTTGAGGCCAAACGCCGGTTTCATCTTTGGGCCGTGGTTTGACCGCAACTCAAGGGTTCATCCCTTCCCCCCGATGACATTTTAAAACCCCCCACCAAAAATCTGGGAACTCAACACACCCTAGTTGGCAGGCCCGGGACGGAAAAGGGGGCCCTCCCTGCCCCTAAAAACCCCCCTCTGTCCCGTCCGGTTCCCTCAGCCGGAAAAAATAGTATGTGGTCTGGGCTCAGCGCCACTAACACGAGGATTAACAATTTGAGGGGGACAGTCAAAACTATTTGCAGCGAAGAAATGGGGCCAATATCCCCTGCTTCGGGGCATAGAAAGGGCAAAGTATAGTGTGGAGAGGGCATGGGGGGGTCATTTTAGGGGGTCAGCCTTGCATACCAAGACTGTTGAGGGGGACAGAGTGAAGATCAAAAAAATAATAAATTTGTAGCCGACCGCATTTGGGGAGCCGGGTAAAAAAGGGGGGGTTTCATCATCACATCGGAGAAGAGGGCATCAGCTTGCGCACAGGCAGGCGCTCCCAGCAAATGGTAGTGGCCGTGAGTCGCAGGGGAGCTGCAGTCGAGGTCGGACCAAACCCACAGGGGAGAAAAAAACCCCCCCGCAGGCCAAAAAGTATGCCAGGGGGTCATAGGCACGGTGGGAGTAGACACTCAGTGCGGGGCATTTGGGGTAAAATCAGCTACTCGGGGGGCGTGGCAGTTCTTTGCTAAAAACACCAGAGGAGCCGAATATGGGTAAATTAAATCTGTGGGGGAAAGTGAAGCGGGCCAGGGACTAACTTGGGACCACGGGCCCCCTCAACAAAGCAGCATCACCATCCAGTGGGCCTTGGAAAACATGGCTCAAATGGGGTCCATCCTTCCGCCGGCGCAACAGCACAGCAGCACCCATGGCCCGCATGCCATGCCCATCAACTCCACCACTCGGGAGAAGGAGCTGTTTTTTCTTTGCCATCATCTCCCGGGGCCAAGGCTCCTGCCCTCACTACTGATGGGGGCCACATCGTTCAACGAGGCAATTGCAAAGAGAAACAGTATAAAGCCAACCTCCCCAAGGTGCAGAAAATGACCGTGCCCGTCCAAGTTGTTGGGACCAGTCCCCCCCTTCCAAATGGTGGCTCTGCAACTTCAGAGAATTAATGGCCTTCGCCGACCAAGGTGGAGAGTTCCAAGCCAAAATTTTTTTTCCAAAAAGGCAGTACCAGCCCCTTTACAAATAGTAGAACAAAGGTGGGCCATCCTTGAGCTAAAAGGTTTTTCCCAAAGGGGATGGCAGCGCGGACGGTGGACGTAACTAGGGGCAGGCCAGTACATGTCTTTTTCGGTTTCCCTGGGGGGAATGTGCTTCCCCCCAGCCCCCCAAAAACTTTGGAGAGGAACGCACTTTCCCTCCACATTTTCAAACTGCTGCTCCCACCTCCTCCCCACCACCACCCCCACCATCTCAGCCTCCACAAATGCTGCCCATTAAACCACAGTGTAGGATACACGGGGCACGCAGCTCCACACCTTCTTTCCCCGGCAACGAAGTCACACAGAAGGAACTGCTCCGCTCAGCAGCAAGAAAAAGATTTGGGGTTTTTTCCAGCCAAATGCAAATCGAACCATTTGGGAGGACAATTGGGAGGAAAATGGTCCGCGCTGCACCGAGGAAGGGGGTCCCGCCCTGCAGGCGCACATTTTAAAACGGGGTTGGGAAAAGGTTTCCCCGAAGCTTCAAAGATTCTGAAAATGGCCAGGAAACGTGCATGCACTTTTCCATTCCTACAAACCAGGCACACCCCCTATTGCAGCACAGAATGGCCTCCCCCAACTCACCGAATGCAATGGGTTTCCCCCCCCCCTTGAAATTTCCCCTGCACATGTTGGGCCGACTGTATAACAGAGAAAAGGGCCTTAACGATTTTTTTATGATCCAGGCGGACAGGGGTACCCCCCTTTGGTAACTTTGATGTCAGCCATGACACCATGTGTGACACCCCCATTTCTGGGGCCCCTTTTTGGGGAGGCGACGCTTTTTTGTCAGTTCCGGGACTACGGATGAATAACGTCTTTCCACCTTCGGGTCCGGAACAATGCGAAAAACTTTTCGGGCGGGGGGACGGAGATGGGGGCGACTACATACGGGGCCACTGAGTCCGGTGGGACTGAAGGGGAGGAGGAGGAGAAGGACATTGGAGCACAAGATTGTCGGTGAAATGTTTTTTTCTACCCGGGACAGGAGGGGGAGGAGCGGGACAGGAGGAGGTAGATTGAATGAGGAAGACGACAGAACCCCAAGCACCGGGGCATAACAGTGGGATGGATAAATAATATCCACTGCCCCCAAAACCCGGTGTTAATGCAAAATTTTTTATTGTGACACTAGGGGGAGAACCCCCTTTTAAAATCATTACAGAAATAACTCAAAAAGCATTTTACTTTCGTATAGAGGTGGCATGCGCATGGAAAAAAAGACCGCTTTCACTGTCTATATTCCCCATTTTAACCTTTTTTCATACCTTTCTGCATATTTTTGCTCTTTCACCTATTCCTCCGTCTTTTTTTCACCTGCCATGGGGGTTTTTTCCGACGCATGCGCCTGGCCAACGTGTTCCCTTTCCCTTCTTCCCCGATATCTCCTCTCTACGCGCAGCCGCGGCTGGTCCCGCGCATGACGACGCCTTTTTATGCCCCCGCGCGCCGGACCTACGGCTCGCAACTGACCCCGGACCGGGGAAGCCATCCCCCGTCGCTCTATCCTTTCACCGCTACTTCGCCCTTTTACCTGTTTTTTTTTTCCCACACTACTTATTTATTTATCCAAAACCCCCCCAAACCGCTTCGCCCGCTTTTTGGTCTTTCATACAGGTATTGTCCTACCTATCTCACATATGGGTAGCCCTATCTAGGCCCAATACCCCTTTTTAAAACCCTTTACTCCTTTAGACCCCAGCCAACCCTTCCCTTTCCCACATTTGGTATTCACCTTCTCAAATTTTTCAGTGAGTCTCTCTAATATTCTTACCCTTTACTATATCTCAATTATGATACCATCACTCCTTTTTTCGTCCATTTAGCTTTAAAGCTTCGCCCACCATTATATACACTCCCTACATCATCTCCCCAGCCAAATTAGGTAAGCTTCTCTGGCCCCTGCCTATTCTCTTTTATTCTCATCATTCTTTATGTTTTTCTTTTTTTCTATGTTCCTCACTTTTCCATCCTTTTTTTCCTACTGTCTTTTTCCTTTCCTTTTTCCCCCACACCTCTGTACATCTCTGAAAATCATTATTGTTCCCCCAATTTTAATACATTTTCTTTGTATCACTGTTTCAGATGTTTTGCTTGATAAAGGCTTATCGGCGAAACATCGCTACACTATAAAACACTACTACCGAATGAAAAAAATCTTTTTGAGTATATTTCTGTAAATAAAAGGGTCTCCCACTATGCACAAAAAATCCTTTTGCATCAAAAACCCTTTTTTGGTGGGCAGGGGATATTACTTATACTTTCGGGACAAAGGTCCTTCCCCTTTTTTGCACCCTCCTTCCCTATATCTCCCCTTTTTTAGGTGGCACTACCAAAATTTTTTTCATAAAAAACAGTGGAGAGGAGGCAGGGTTTCCCCTCGAGTCACTTGGCAAAAGGGACCCCACATGCGATTTCCCGGGCTAGTGACAGCCGAATATTTCACCGAATAGCCCCATGACTTCGGCTCTCCACCCTTTTGGGACCCTCGCAACCCGGTCCAAAAATGGGGACCCTTTTTTTTCCCACTGCTGAAGGGAGACAAACCAAAAACTATAGAGAAATCCCCGTAGTCATTTGGCCGCTGCCTATTTTTCAGAAAGGTCCATCCCTACGGTCTGCCCGGGGGGGGGTTCCCAGCGCTCACCCCACCCAGGTTGCTGTGGGAAAGGGGTTTGGGGGGGTAGCAGCATCCCCAGCTCCATCAGACAACCTAAGTCTGGAGTCACTGATGAGCAGCTTCCCTTCACCCGCCAGTGAGGGGGCAATCCCAAAACACAGCAGCAGGAAACCTGGACAGACCCTGAACCAACAGGTTGGGGGCCTACTTGGACAGCACTCTGCCCCCCCATTAAAGATCCGCTGGGCTACGGGCAGCCAACTGGATGTGTGGCCCACTTCCCAGTTGCACTGGAGAAGCTGTCCTGCTCGGCCTGTATGTGGGAAACACCGGGTTTAAGGCAGCGGGGCAATCGTTACCGCGTCCAGAAAATGTGGACGCGACCTTTTTCAAGATAATCAGGCGTGGATCGCCAGGTTTCCACACCCCAATGCCTTTTGGCATCAAAAACATCAGCAATACGCCTCACCAAATATCGGATCAACACCTGCCTTTCCACTATTCCCGAGCCACCAACTGCCTGATGCCCCACACTTTCTGACATTTTCTCCACTCCATGACTATCTTTACCAGGGGCTGGTATTGCCACCCCCCCACACTGTCATTGTGCCACTCATGACCCCTGCTGTTGCTGGTGCCAGTTACCTCCACAAATGTGTCATTGTCCACTGTCTACCCATCTTCGCTTTGGGCCCACCGTGACCTCCACACTCTGTCATTGTGCCCTGTCTACCCCATGCTGCTGTTTCTTTGATGCCATCCCTCCACACGTGTCATTGTGCCCCCTCGACCTCATGCTGCTGCGGCTCCTGCCGTGACCCCTAATCTGTCATTGTGCCGCGTCTAATTTTCATCTGCTGCTCGGTTGCTCCGCCGAGACCTCCAAACGCTGTCATTGTGCCCCCTTTTTGGCCTCTCCTTTTTTTCCCACCCCAAATGCATTTTGCCACCCTGACCCCTGCTGCTGCTGTTGATCCGTCCCCCTCCACACGTGTCATTGTCCCATTTTCTGACCTCATGCTGCTGCTGTGGCTGCTGCCGTGACCTCCCCACTCGTCTTGTGAAAACTTTCCACCAAGCACCGGGGCAGAATACAGTGAGATGGAGGCAAATCCCTCAGAGTCCTTGCGCACATGGCCCCCCCCAGCTCGATTTCCTGGCTAGTACCCAAATACCACATCCGGCAGGGGGATGACTTCTTTTTTATTCACCCTTTTGGCCCCCTTGCCCGGTAAAAATTTGGGGCCTTTTTTCCCGCGCTGAGAGGGGAGGACAAACTCAATACTTAGAGAAATCCCCCGTAGTCAGTTTGCTAACTTCGAAACCAATTTTTGACCAAGGAAATTCTACCCCATCAGCTTCATCATTAATACCTAAAAAAGTTCCTACCGTTTTTTATGAAGTATAAACATGGGGTTTGAATCCGTTTTTTTTGCGTGACCAAATTTGTTGAAAGCGCGTATGGAATTAAAGGGGAAACCCCTACAGGGGTGTTTTAGGTCTTTTTTTGCATTCGTGCCATTTTGATGGAATTTAGTACAAAACTGGAATACTGGCACAAGCAAATCTGCAAAACTGCTTTGGTGAGCTTCTTCAGATGAAGAATGTGAATCGAAAAAAACCCAAAAAACAACAGGAAAACCTCCTCCCCCCCCCTTAAGCCCTGTACCGACCCCCTTGCCTCCGCCCCTTTCCACATCCTTTCCGGGTGTCCTGACCTTAAAACTTGTCCCCCACTCCGATTTTGACTTTCGATTTTGTACCTCACTACACCCCCGGCGCCCCCCACAAGCAAGTCAAGAAGGGTAAAACCTGGTAACTCCCGCCACAGCAAGTCCACCCCCCTTTGCGTGGAAATGGGCTCTGGTGAAAACCGGGGCCTACTTTGATTCCCCTCCCTGGGGTGACTATTGCCATTGTTCCCTTACTGTGCTGAGATTGTGGGGGGCTCCCCGTAAACCTCTACTGTGTTCTTTGACCTATCGTAAACTTAGCCCTCCCGCTTGTTTTTTTTTCCCGCTGGCGCTGGGCCCTGACTCTGTCAGACTGCTTCCGCTTCAGTTTTTTTTGGGATTTTTGCCCCCCTAACCCCACAGGAATTTTTTGGTGAAGCGATTCAAGAGCGGACGTAAATCATGTGCATGCATACTAAAACACAGCATTGTATGAAGACCAAACCAAAGCCCACTGCATGTTTAAGCATGGCACAATGTTTTTACACACCCTACAGGGGTCTATGCAGCCAGGAAATAGCTGATTTTTTAATGCAAATTTGTCCCAAGTAAATCATGACTAAACGGATTAAAAGCGAAAATTCGGTGAAGTTGGGAAATCAAATTTTTTAGAAAAT
>JAODAL010085044.1:0-10716 GCA_025379985.1 Phyllomedusa bahiana
GCTGTATCCTTGGGTCTATGTGACCGAGCAATGCAGCTGTGTGGCGAGGAGATGTCTAGGCCCCCCTGCTCAAGTGCGACCACTGTAGCTATGTGCAGGGCTCCTGGGTTGAAAGTGACAATAAGTAAGGCTTCCATTTTTGGTAATGTACGAACTCATGTTGGTTTAGGAGCTACTTGCTTAGTAGTAGATACCCATGATCCAAAATGGGAAGAGAATAAATACTTCCCTTTTGGAAATGGTGATGAGTGCGCTGTATTTGGAAGTGGGACTTTTAGCAATCAGGCCCCTCAAGATAATGTTTATGACTTAGAATGTGGGTTTTGGAACACGGTTGGAGGATTCAGGATAGTAAAAAGGAAAAGGAGATGAGATGGGTGTATAAAAGATTTGTACATGATAGCAATAAATCTGTTACATGGGTTCATACATCTGAAAGATTTACCAGAAGACGTATTATGTCTGTGGAAACGCTGCATATTCAATAAGTGGATTCTACTTGGTGTAGAAGAAACATGCACTATAGCTAGGCTGTAACCATCTGCCTTATTAGTCCCCCATAAGGATGTAGTTATAAACAAGACACCCAGACATACATTGTATAAAAGGGCAGCAGATAACAAGCCAAGGGAAAAAGGGAAATCTCATTTAATTACCATGGGTATAGGTAATGAAAGTGGTAGTACTTTATTTCTATATCATATGGTAATGCAGACTTGGGATAAATTAGTAGAGGCAACAGACTACTTACATGACATGACCTGGGACATTATGGGCGGCATGTATGAACAGGGCTGCGCCAGATATCTAGCATCTTTTCAACCCGATATTAGGTGCAGGGAATAACCACAAAAACGGAATATACTTGACCTAAAATATAACCTTTAATATCGATTTTATTAAAATAACAAATATGACCTATTATACCCTACACTTACCGTATCTTATCAATACCCTATACTAAAAACCCTACCTACCAAGATAAAGGGGATCCCGTCCCTATAAGGAAGACCCCTACTGGAACATAACCTATACAAACACCACCCTAGTATACCCTATTTCTCCTCAATAAAGATATCCCTTACAGATAGCCACAAAGTATACAGATAAATAATCACAACAAAAGACCTTAAACTGCAATTATATTAATATATAGCCGAATCACGAAGAAGAGGCCAACGCGTTTCCTCCCAGGATAACGGGATTCATCAGGCCTGACGCACTATATGAAATATTTGTCCACTAAAATTGATTTCAATACCTATAAGGCCAAAAAACGATCAATAAACATATGCACATAAATGGTGTCAAAGGATATCACCCAATTCAGGATAGATCACAGGACAATGCTCATGTCTAAAGGACCATCAATGATAACAGAAATAAGTCCCATTGTCCTGCAAAAAATATCTTCATACATTACCACCGGGGTGTCATACTGCAGAACCTGGTCATATTAAGCATAGGAAGGACATTGTTATAGTGTGTGTACTAACCTTATATACATTTACCAGAATCTGTCAAAATTGCTCCACTCTGGCAACCTATAAGGAGGAGGCGGACTCTCTTACAAAGAGATTTCTTTAATGGGGGTATCCCAAGGGAATTCTAAGGGATGCCTACAATCAAGCTCTAGCAAGTGATAGGAGTACTCTTCTGGAAACAAAAAGAAGAGAGAATACAAGCAAAGTGTACCTATGATGTGGCGGCTAATGATGAGAAAAAGATTTTTAGAACCTATTGGCCAATTCTTACCCAGGATACCGACATTGCAGTACTCACTGAAGACTATCCGGCTATCACCTATAGGCGTGTGAGGAATATCAAAGATATGTTAGTGCATAGCCATTTTGTGCCACCTAAACCACCTCGAACATGGCTTGAGGTTCCAATATAGGGGACCAATAGGTGTGGTGGATGCAAAGCCTGTAGATACATTCAAATTAGCAAAGGATATACAGATTGCAAGAATGGTAAATTTTATAAATTGCAGACTTTTGCAAACTGTTAATCAAGAGGTGTGATCTACCAGTGTACCTGTACATTCATATATGTGGGAAAAATATCTAGAGAATTGAGGTGCAGAATTTTGGAGCATATAGGGGATATAGAACATGGTAGAGACACACCTGTGGCAAGACATATGGTGGAGATTCATAGAGGAGATACCACCAAACTGCTTTTTACAGTATTGGAAGTAGTAAAACCTAACCGACGCTTGGGTAAGTTTGAGAATTAAATCCTGAGAAGGGAAACTTGTTGGACATATCAGTTGAAGACTCAAAGCCAAATGGCCTTAATGAGACAATATCATTTTTACCATTTATTTAATCGTACTGGTAGGATGTATCTGTAGTGTTATTTTGTTATTATCGTGTTATCATTAAGGTATCCTTTTTTTTCCCCCTACACTTATGATAATTTTTATTAATAGTGTGTGTACTCCTGTTTGGGAGATAACTGTTGTTAGTATGAAATAACTGTTGTTAGTGCAGGAGGCGGCCGCACTAGAACCGTAGCGAAGCTACATATTTATACCTACGCTACTGCATTTCTAGGCGCATTACTTCTGGAACAGGTATACCACTTTCGTAACAAGCGGGTTCATAAATCAGGCGCATTATATGCCAGTATAATGCGCATGAAATTTGACGTTTACATGCCAAATTTCACACATACTGCCCTATGGGTCTACAGAACTGCACCAACACCCAGCTAGATCGTTATCTTAGTAAATAATCAACATAAGTTAGTTCTTGACTTTCTTACAGCGTGGGTAGGTGGAATGTGCAAAATTATAGGCTCTGTCTGCTGTTATTATATTTACCTAGCCAGAAATTTGCAAATAGGGGCAGACTTAAATAATGTTTCAGAAATGAGTGATTTATGGTTGAGAAAGCAACAAGTGAAGGACTAATGGTGGGTTGATACATTTTTACTCTTAAACTAAGAAAATTGGTTCAGAGGCCTAGATGGATTACAGGGATATTACAGATGAATATGCAACGTGTCTTGCTCATAATAATAATTAATGTGTGTATCAAATGTTTAATGCTTGCTAAAGGTAGATGTTGCAGAAAACCAAAGAAGCAAATAGTTGTATGACTTGGGAGAGTATAATATCATCTCCTCAGAACATGGGCAACTTCAATATGTCTGTTGAGCTTAAGATGTGTCGGCGATCCCTTTTTTTAGGAATTCAACATTGGGGGAGGTCTTAGGAAAGAAATATGTAAATAGAAAGTCTGGCAGTGCAGGCTAGCTGCATAAGAATGTACTAAAAAAAAGCAACCCAAAGACATGCGATTAGGTCTCACATATTTGCTCAATTGGGGGAATTGTGAGAGTAATATTTAATAATTTTATATATCTAGGTGATTTTTATATAGACTTTAGTTATTGGTTGTTCTCTCCAAGTACACTGATGTATTCAGAATGTAATGTAGACTGAGGCCCCTAACTTCAGCCAGGCAAGATGGAGCCTTTTCCAAGGGTGCATTTTAAACCATATAGGATTCCTGAGGCCTACCGGGAAGTCATTGCTACGAGGGTTCAGAGACTGATGAATCTCTGGGTTATAGAGGCATCAAAAAGTGGGTTGTCTAGTCCCATATTGCTGGTCCCAAAATCCAGTGGCAAGTTACAGTTTTGCAATGACTACCATAAACTAATGAGAAATATAAGGTGTACTCCTACCCCATACCCAGGTTAGATAAGCTGATAGAGAGGTTAGGTCCAGCCCGGTAAATCACAACCCTAGATCTCCTGGGTAACATAGTGGGAAGAGGGGAATTAAAATCCCAATTAAATAATGTTGAGGCCTGTCCAGTCACCAAAAAGCAGGTCAGCCCATTTCTTGGAATTATGGGCTATTATAGGAGATTTATTCCCAAATTTTCCAAGATAGGAGTACCCATGACTGATCTAATGAAAGGGGGAAGCCAACCATGACTGAATGGTCTCTAGAGGCTGAGAAGGCCTTCCAGTAGCTAAAATTGGCCCTTTGTAAATAACCAGTATTAGTAGCCCCTGACTTCTCCCATGAAATAGTCGTTCAGACTGATGCGTCTGATGTAGTCCTCAGCTCGTTACTGTCCCAAGTAGTTAATGGAGAAGGACACCCTGTCATCTATTGAAGTAGGAAGCTGTCTCCAGCAGAATAGAACTACTCCATTATTGAAATGGAGCATGGCAATTAAATGGACACAAAAGGCGACATGTCCGAAAATTGGCGGCACCACGGCAGTTTTTAGGCGCATTAGTAAAGTACACCTAAAAGTACGATCCTTTCAAAAATATGGCATCTGGTATACCTTGCATAGTAAGCTCAATGCGCCTTAAAAGGTGCATTACGTAAATCGCGTGCGCATTGCGTATCATTAATAGTGAATGTAATGCGCCTATGGCAGCGCATTGTATAATGAGGGTGCATGACATATCATTACCAGTGCATGTAATATGCCTAAAAAGGCACATTGCTTTATGGAGGCACACAGCACATCATTGATACTTTATGTAATGCGCCTACTCAGACGCATTACAATGTGTTGTGCCCGTCGTATAATGTACCTAGTTTTGGTGTTTGACAATTCTTTTACATTGCGAATATGGTGTCAAAACTGTTTTTGCCGCAAAATAGACCAAAAAAAACGGTGCATGTGTATTGGGACTTGTCGCCCTAAATTCCCTCCGATATTACATATTAGGGTGTAAGTTCAGTGTGATATCAGATCATGCCCCGTCAGATGTGCTCAAGAGATGCAGTCGGGAGATAGGAGAAAAGTCAACTATCACCAGTTGGGTCTTTATGGCAGAATGTGTTGACCGAAGCCATTCCTCAGTACAAGACACCTGAAAGTCCGCATACAGTTTGCAAGAAAACACATGAAGGACTCCCAGACTATAAGAAATAAGATTCTCTGGTCTGATGAGATGAAGATTGAACTTTTTGGTGTGGAGAAAACCAGGCACTGCTCATCACCTGCCCAATACAATCCCAACAGTGAAGCATGGTGGTGGCAGCATCATGCTATGGGGGTGTTTTTCAGCTTCAGGGCCAGGAAAGATGAATGCGGCCAGGTACAGAGATATCCGGGATGAAAACCTTTCCAGAGTGCTCTGGACCTCAGACTGAGCCGAAGGTTCTTCTTCCACCAAGACAATGACCCTAAGCACACAGCTAAAATAACAAAGCAGTGGCTTCAGAACAACTCTGTGCCCATTCTTGACTGGCCCAGCCAGAGCCTTGACCTAAACCCAATTGAGCATCTCTGGTGTGAAAAACTTGTTGAACCATTCCCAAGAAGACTCATGGCTGTAGTAGCTCAAAGGGGTACTTCTACTCAATACTGAGCAAAAGGTCTGAATACTTAAGACTAGTGTTGAGCGATTATTATCGACAAACTTGAAATCGGCACGGTATTTATGTTGATCGGAATTTTTAGATCACGCGATAATTTCGGTTAAAATCTGTGCATTATCTATTAATAACGCGCCATTTTCGGCCTTCCTGTCATTTTGGCGGCCAGCAAATCAGCTTACAGAATAGAGCAGGTGAGATGTGTGTGCGACGTCATGACTGGGATGTTAAAGGTTGCGATTGCTGGAAAAATCACATGACCTCGTTTTACATAGAACAGCCCTTCCTGTTCATGATCAGTGTCTGTCACGTCTCAGAGCAGTAGACGTGCGCACTGCCTCTGTCCAAACAGCTCAGCAACGCCCTCAGCGAAATTATTCTGTTTCTTCACAGAGAAAGCTCTACTGTTAGCTGTGATCCTTAAAAACTTAGATCAGAGATTTGAAGATTTTAAAGTAGTTAGGTAGAGAATTTTAAAGGAGCATCTACCGCTGTAAAGTCACGGTGGGGAGCGGGGGGGGGGGGAACTTCCCGCGGGCGAACACAGACAAGCTTTTTAAAGAAAACTGGATATAGTCCACCAAGAATTAGTGTAGACATTGCACTGCAATAGCTTTATTAAAAACAGTTTTCCTTTGAAATATTTCCTGGATTTTGGGGCAGCCTGGACTTATATTAGGATACACATCTTTTCTAGTAACTGGGAGGTCTTTTTGTTAGGTGCAAAACCCACTTTTATTATCATATACATTTCAGATAGGTGTTCTTTTTCAATTTTGCCCATGCCAGCTTTGTTGATATAGCCACCTTGCAGTTAAATTAGAATCCAGCAATTTGTAGAAAGCACAGGTTGATAGGGGCCAAAAATACCTTTCATTATCCGAATACATTCAGATAAGTGTTTTTTTCACTTTGGTGCAGTACAGCTTTCTTGATAGAGGCTACTTGCAGTTAAATTGGAATACAGCAATTTTGTAGTCACCACAGGTGAATTGAAAGGTGCCAAAAATACCTTTTTATTAGCCGAATATCATTTCAGATAAGTGTTTTTTTTTACTTTGGCGCACTACAGCTTTGTTCATTGAGGCACCTTGCACTTAAATGTGAATACAGCAATTTTGTAGTCACCACCAGTGAATTGAAAGGTGCCAAAAATACCTTTTATTATCCGAATAAAATTTCAGATACGTGTTTTTTCACTTTGGCACACTACAGCATTGTTCATTTAGGCACCTTGGATTTAAATGTGAATACAGCAATTTTGTAGTCACCACAGGTGAATTTGAAAGGTGCCAAAAATACCCCTTTTAAATTTTCCGAATACATTTCAGATACGTGTTTTTTCACTTTGGTCATCAAGCTTTTGTTGATAATTCTACTTTGCAGTTAAATTGGAATCCAGCAACTTTGTAGTCACCACAGGATGATTGGTGCCAAAAAATACCTTTTATTATCAGTATACATTCAGATACGTGTTTTTTTTCACTTTGGCGCAGGCAGCTGTGTTGAAGAGCCCACCTTGCATTAAATTTGAATCCAGCAAATTTGTAGTCCACCACAGGTTACTGATAGGTGCCAAAATACCTTTTAATACTGTATACATTTCAGACAGGTGTTTTTTCACTTTTGGTTAGTCCAAGCTTTGTTCATAATCTACTTTGCAGTTAAATTTGAATACAGCAATTTAGTAGTCACCCACAGGTGAATTGATAGGGGCCAAAAAATAACCCTTTTATTATCCCGTATACATTTCAGACAGGTGTTTTTTTTCACTTTTGGGCAGTCAAGCTTGTTCATAGAGCTACTTTGTAGTTAAATTTGAATACAGCAATTTAGTAGTTCACCACAGGGGAATTGATAGGGGCCAAAAAATCCTTATATTAAACCCGTAATACATTTCAGACAGGTGTTTTTTTCACTTTTGGTCAGTCAAGCTTTGTTTAAAAAGAGCTACTTTTTAGTTGAATTTGAATAAAGCAATTCAGTAGTCACCACAGGTGAATTTATTGGTGCCAAAAAATACCTTTTATTATCCCGTATACATTTCAGACAGGTGTTATTTTCACTTTTGGTCAGTCAAGCTTTGTTCATAGAGCTACTTTGTAGTTAAATTTGAATACAGCAATTTAGTAGTCACCACAGGTGAATTGATAGGTGCCAAAAAATACCTTTTATTATCAGTATACATTTCAGATACTGTTTTTTTTTCCCCTTTTGGTCAGTCCCAAACTTTGTTGATAGATCTACTTTGCATTAAAATTTTTAATCCAGCAACTTTGTAGTCACCACAGGTGTACTGATAGGTGCCAAAAATACCTTTTTAAAATCCGTATAAATTTCCCAAAAGGTGTTTTTTTCACTTTGGTCAGTCAAGCTTTGTTGATAATCCCACTTTTGCAGTAAAATTTGAATCCAGCAACTTTGGAAATCCACCACAGGTTTATAGGGGCCAAAAAATACCTTTATTATCAGTATACATTTCAGATACGTGTTTTTTTCACTTTGGCGCAGCAGCTGTGTTGATAGAGCCACCTTGCATTTAAATTTGAATCCAGCAACTTTGTAGTCACCACAGGTGTACTGATAGGTGCCAAAAAAATTTCCCTTTTTAATATCCTATACATTTCAGACAGGTGTTTTTTTTTCACTTTTGGTCAGTCCCAAGCTTTGTTGATAGATCTACTTTGCAGTTAAATTTGAATCCAGCAACTTTGTAGTCACCACAGGTGTACTGATAGGTGCCCAAAAATACCTTTTAATACCGTATACATTTCCCAAAAGGGTTTTTTTTTTTCACTTTTGGTCATCAAGCTTTGTTGATAAATCTACTTTACAGTTTAATTTGAATCCAGCAACTTTGTAGTCACCACAGGTTGATAGGTGCCAAAAAATACCTTTTATTATCAGTATACATTTCAGATACGAGTTTTTTTCACTTTTGGTCAGTCAAGATTTGTTGATAGATCTACTTTACAGTTAAATTTGAATCCAGTAACTTTGTAGTCACCACAGGTGTACTGATAGGTGCCAAAAATACCTTTTAATATCCGTATACATTTCAGACAGGTGTTTTTTTCACTTTTGGTCAGTCAAGCTTTGTTGAAATCTACTTTGCAGTTTAAATTTTTAATACAAAAATTTAGTAGTCACCACAAGTGAAATTTATAGGTGCCAAAAAATACCTTTATTATCCCGTATACCCTTTCAACAGGTTTTTTTTTCACTTTGGTCATCCCAAACTTTGTTGATAGATCTAAATTTGCAGTTAAATTTGAATCCAGCAATTTTGTTTTTTTGTTAGGATTTGAGAATAGCTGTGATTTGCCGTCTTTTAATAAGAGACTTTCCAAAACTCTTCCATACCTTCTCAAATTTTTATATTTCTGAACATGGAGCGAAATTCAGGTGGTTAGCGAGCAAAGAAAGGGGGGAGGACATTGGGGGTAGAGGTACGAGAGAAGGTGCTCCTTCCAGTGCTTGGCGACAACACGCATGCCACGATTGTCAGTTGCAGGACCGTCAGGCCGTCATCGCTGGGTCAGGGCCCTGTGAATCTCAGTAACGAACAGAGTCGGCAATCTGTTTCTTCAGTGTTAATGCAACCTGCATCCAGCAGTCTTACCTTCCTCGTCTTCCCAGTCCAAGGCCACAAATGTCGTCATCAGCCTCATCAGCATCCGTCCAACATGAAGCAGCCCAAATGTCAACTCGTTACCCACCACTGTGGATAATCCCATTTTCTGAAGACCTCTTGATGACAAAATGCGGTTGGGGTCAGAAGGGATGTTAAAAGATCAAGAGGCCAAAGAGGATGATTTTCTCTGCTCTGACCCCAGTTACTGATGCCATCAAGGAGGAGAAGGAAGCCGGTCAATCGGGAAAAATCCCGGGCGTCAGCAACGCCTTGCAGTCCCTCTTGCTTGAGCCCGCAAACTCCTGGATGCAGAATGTCAGGACGACGAAGTCACCTGTGTTTATGATGAAGAAGACGACATTGCGGATCCAACGTGGTCTTTTCAGCAGAATTTGCTTGCGAGCGCTTCATCACTGAAAGAGGAGGAAGACGATGAGGGAGTGTCAGTACGGGTCCCGCCTCAAAAAGGTCGCAAAAAGTCCGCTGATTTTGATTCCGCCAGCCACGGTCCCGCGGAAACCCAGCTCCTCGTTTATCGCCGGGCAAAAAGGTCCAGGACCTCTCAAGCCTGGGCCTTCTTTGACAAGCCTCTGATTCACCCCAGCGATGTCATATGCCGCCTTTGATATAAACGCATAAAATAGAGGCAAAACCTTAGGTGTTTAACCACCACCAACATATCTAGTCACATGCAGCAAATGCATGAGTTGAAATGGAGCAACACTTGGCCAAAAAAGGCCAGACCGACGCCGGCCTCCAACCACTGTCACACCCTCTGTCCTCCGCCTCCTCCTCCTCCTCCGCCACCACCAAGCGTTCCTCACTGCCCATGTCTCTCAGAGTCATGATCAGGGATCAGCCTCCGCTTCAGCCTCCACCGTCGCCCGAGTACCACCAGCACCACCAGAGACCCATCCTACCCCTTCTCCTACGACCTGCACACCGTACAGCGGCCAGTCTAGCAGCCAGCCTTCTGTCTTCCAGCTTTGGGAACAGAAGAACAACTTTAACCCAAACCATCCCAAAGCCAAAAGACTGAATGTCGGCATTGCCAGGCTTTTGGCCTTGGAAATGTTGCCTTTCCGTCTGGGGGACACAGATCGGTTCCGCCACTCATGGCCCTTGCCTGGCCCCCAATACCAGATGCTGAGCAGGCATTTCTTTGCCAGAAAACCGTCCCTGCCCTGGCCAGCCACGTGTCATCTAAAATTTCAAGCGCGTTGTCTTCATCTGTGGCTGGAAAAGTCCATCTACCACCGACACATGGACTATAAGCACGCCAAGCCGCTATATCTCTGTGACAGCTCACTGGATGAGCTGGGTGGATGTCTCTGGGGGTGACGGTGGCACTCAGGCTCGGCGCCTGTTCTTCAAAACCGCAGGGATGGTGCAGGGTTCTTTCCCCCAAGGTCCTCTGGTGGCATCACGTGCCCAGAGAAACCAGGCCGTGTTGAAATTAATCTGTCTTGGAGACCGTCCACACAAAGGTCTGTGGACGGCTCTCCGCAACGAGACCGAGCGCTGGCTGGGTGCCAAGAACCTTGTGCCAGGCAAGGTGGTATGCGATAAAGGGCGAAATCTGCTGGCCGCCCTTAAGATCGGTAGGCTGGAGCACATCCCTTGCCCGGCACATGTCATGAACCTTGTCGTCCAGAAATTTCTAAAGAGCTACCCCCGGGGCTGGACGCCTGCTAGAAGGGTCGAACTAAGTTCCACTTTTCCA
>JAODAL010085045.1:0-10716 GCA_025379985.1 Phyllomedusa bahiana
ATGTGCCGCTACCAAAAAGACAGTGTTATTTACTGGTGTATACAGCTACCATAGTGTTATTTACTGATGTGTACACCTAACAATAATACAGTATTATTTCCTGATGTGTACAGCTACCTACATAAAGTGTTAATTACAAATGTGACTGTATAGCTACCAAAAATACAGCATTATTTATAGATATGCACAGCTACCAAAATTACAGTATTATTTCTGATGTGTACAGCTACCAAAAATATAGTGTTATTAACTGAGGTGTACAGCCACAAAATAACATCATACTGACTGACACTGCCAAAATAGAGTGTTTTTTACTAATGTGAACATTACCCAAATATTTGGATGGATTTTGAACAAAATGAAAATAAAAAAATATATCCAACAATTTGGATATTCTCCCCTAAGAATATTGCTATAAAATTACTATACCCCTGTACGCCTATAACCATAGCTCGCAATACAATTGTGACCGGGAGCAGCGTGTGCATGTCAGCTATGTGATGTGAAATACTTATGTTTCTATTGAGTGAAAACTTTATTGGCTAACCAGAAAACTTATATTTTTCCCCTTTCGGTAAAAGGGGCCCTTGTCAGGTACATTTACATATAATCACATTGGTGGGCTTTAGTGTACTGTAACAGGTACGACCTGCCTGAGTGTTATCAACTTACCAACTCAGTGTATAAGACTAATAACATTCTTTTAGATTCTCTCCTTACAGATCTCTTGGAAGTTGAGAATGAAAATAGATAATACAAACAAAATCATGTGCTGTTTTGATTTCCCCAAAGGTCCATCACTATCATTTTCTTTTACTCCAAATCAGCTGAGTGTTTATTGCAGCCTGATTTGAAAAGCTTGATTGCCCCATTAAGAGGTGAAAAACCACATTTTATTGCTAAAAATTGTTACTTTTCCAGCTACACTTTCGATATTTTTTTTCCAAAAAAGTGAGTGCTAAAAAATGCAATAAAAGTTCTTGAGACATGATATATGGTAAGTAAAGTTTTTAACAATAAACCTTTTTTCTTATACTTTTGTGCTTAATTCTGTATACAATTCTTTGATTCAAAACATTTTTTTTTAACTGGCAATTTTGCTTTGAAGGCAGCTCACGGGCTTTATGCTACCCTATCTCAGAGCGGATGGATAGAGGAAAGAAGCTAAATGGTAAATATAAATTTAAATAATTTTGATGCTAAATATCTGAAAGAAACAATCAAAAAGTGAAACTAAAAGTACGCGCCCCTGCCTATTATAGGGGGCTGACATTTTGCTTTGAAAATAGCTCTGATACGGGGTAAGCTGTAATCCCCTTATGTGCATGAGGTGGGGGGTTTGCACTGCTCTCGAAGAACTGGTCAAGAGTTACTCTGACGTTTCCAAAGAAACCTGTTAAAAATCAATAAATTATTTTCACAAAGCGCTTCTTTCTCTCTACTAAATTGCTCTCAGAGAAAAAAAATATTTACAAGAATTGAAAAAAATTAGCTAGCACAAAACCCCAAAACAATGAAACCAAAAATTGTGTAATACCCAAAAACTTTTTTTAACTTTTATTTAAGGGCCAAAAAAATAAATAAAGAAAAAAAAAAATTTTGTTATAAGGGATAGGGAAAATCATACAAAGGGAAATAGCTGATAAAAAATAAGTAAAAAAGACCAATTATAAATAAAAAAAGAATAAATAGTGGTACATTATCAAAAAATACTGAATTTTTATACTCAGATTTTATAGTAAAGTGCACAAAAATAAGCACGTGAAAAATTGATATATGTATTTTTATTCCCCTAAGTGCTAATAGGCTAAAAATAAATGAAATTTAATACATTTATTAGGTTATAGAGTGTGCATTGATATTTTAAAAATATAAATCCAAGAAGAGCACAATTCAACTCAGTCAATACATGATTGAAACACAATGATTACCTTTTCAGTGGAGGTTTACCCCTGGGGAATCTCAAGGTGTGTTTGCTTTATGCTTCTCAAAGGTTTCCCAAAAAAAGTAGCAAAAAACCACTTGACATTTTTTTTCTTTTTTTTTGCAAAGTGTTTTTTTTACTGGTATAATATTTGAAAAGATATTAACAAAATTTTTTTTTGTGGTGACTTTTTTTTGCATTTTACTTGATTGTTTAGATTGCTTCAAGGACTTAAAAAATCACTAGTAAAAGTGCTTGTTTAAGTGTAATATAGTTAAAAAAAATTGTGAAAAAAAGAAAGATAAAAATATGGGATTTAAATGAAAAAGGGGTCTCAAATACTTTTCACAATAAGACACTCCCCTTTAAATTTTATTAGGTCCGTTTAAAAAGAAAAAGAGACTTGTTTTATTAGTAACAGGTGTACTCTTTAAATTGCTAAGCGGCAAAAATTTGCCCCATTTTCTTCGGAACAACACTGGCAATGTAAATCGCAGCGGATCAGTTTTGGGCAATTTTATTTAAATTGAAGCAAAAATAGACATTTTTTTTCAATGTCAATTTTTTTTCAATGTAAATTTTTACTCCTGAGCATAGACACACCATGGGGGACAATATGAAAAATTCGGGGGTGTAAGACTTTCCTTTTGTTGCCTATAAAAACCAAAAAACGCCCCCCTTTTTTCTTTTTTTCAAGCATATATGAAAGAAAGGGAGCTCTGTTTGGGTTGGTTTGGGCAACAAAAAAAAAAGCTTAGTTCATATGTGTCATTATGTCGCATAAGTTAGGTACCATACTCCCAATGCAAGCATTTTTTATAGAGTGGAATCTGTAATTAACTATACAAAGAGGCTAACAACTTTTTTAATAATTTTATGCAATTTTTATTTTTTCCTATTTTTGGAAAACCAGGTGCTTTGCTTTTTAAACAAATTGCATAAAAAGAAATTAAGGTTAAGAATTTTTTAAAAGGTTTGGGGGTCGGAAATTTATCCATCTAAAAGAATTTTAGCTCAGGGCCCCCAACCACAAGCCCCTGTTAGTTACTTAGGGGGAAAACTTTCTTTGTTGTCCGTGCAACCAACAAGTTCCGCTTTTATTTTTAAACAGAGCACTTTAAAAAATAAAGGGGCGTTTCTGTTGGTTGCTATGGGCAACAAAGAAAGTCTTACACCTGGACAGTTTTCATACTTGTCCCCATATGGCCCTTAGTCTTTCTCCATTGTAGATACACCAGTAGGCCTTAACAAGCATTTTCCATAAAATACCTTAGGATATCTTTTTTATATGTTTTTTCTAAACTAACATTGTAGCATCACATAAGCTGCTCTTCAAAGCTGTTTCAATCCACGTTATGTGAATTACCATTCCTAGCTGTGCCTATTAGAGGGACATTAGTGATGGAGGGGTATTGAAAACAATTATACTTTCAAAGCAGGTGAGGTAACAGAGGTAGAAGAGATGTATTTGTCATGAGAATAAACTCCTTTGAAGGGGCATGCAGGCAAATTTAGTATTTTCACTAAAAATATTCTATACATGCAGCAGGCTTGAGCTGACCCACAGGAGAACAGGGGAAACCCCCGGTGGGCCCCTGATCATGGTACACCTGGAGTTGTTTTTTAACTGCACATACAGTACATCCTCAGAAAGGGCAAAAAAAGCACAGAAAGAGGCAAAAAACAAGAGGCAGAGTATAGGAGGCATGTGCAGTCATTTACAGTAGCTGTAGGGTGGGCCCCCCTAAAATAAACCCACCAGGGGCCCCAAAAATGGCTAAACAGGGGCCCAAAATTAACTCCACCTGGGGAATGACACCCCATCCGAACTGCGTTTTCCATATTATACATTTTATGAAAGAGAAAAACTGCCACTAGCAAAACAACACTGATGGACGAGGAACTCTGTTTTTATCTTTGTGGGGAAAAGATGGCAAAAAATTTTCTCTCTGGCATGAGGTAGCTAGAACTTTTGACAGAGAAAGAAACAAAAGTGGGGACCACATATCAAAAAATAGGTCAAAATCTGGTGAAAAAAAACAAAGAAACAAAAGACAAAAAAGAGGGTAAAAAAAAGCACCCCAAAAAACCGGGAGAAAAAAAAAACAATAAAACCATAAATTATAAGCAGGATTAAAAAAAACAAACAAAACGCTTTTCTTTGAAATGAAGCAAAATGAAACAGAAAAAGTATTTCGAATATTGTTTTTTACAATTGTAATGTTTAAAACTAAACAGTTAGATTGGAATTTCCCCTTTTCACTTTACTCGTTTTAACACTTCTTTGCAAACACATTGTATTTTAAAACTAATCAAAGTGTTTTGGGATTTTACATTGCAAACATTTTTTTTTTTTTCAAGAATTGCAAAAATTTACCAAAAGAATTTAAAAAACAAAAGGTCCCCGGGGGTTTCTAAAAATCCACTGTACCCATACCTGTCCCAAAATCCTTCTATGATTTATCTCCAATCTTGCCACTAACCCCGTAAAAAAACTTATTGTACATTCATTTTGTAGTTTTAAAAAATCGTAAATGCTTTTAGTGCCCTGGCTGTCTTCATACTCCAGTGCTACTGATATTCCTCCTGTTCCCCCAGTTTATGACCTTTTTGTTTAGGAGTTCTTCCAGCATCTAAAGGAAATTTTATTTCTATACAATGTTTCCTCAGTAAACCCCCCATATCCGTGACTAATAAAATATATGCTGCCTCCATTCTTTCCTTTTTTTCTTGCCATTTTTATCTTTCCTTTTAATATTTGCCACTATATGCGTCATTTTTTGTTTCTGTCTTTTGACAACTTTCCATCAAGTTTCAAATTTTTTTTTTTTCTTGTCTTAAAAACTGGAAATCTTATTTATTCCCACTTAACTGCTATAGATAATGGGCTACACATGTCAAGAGCTTCTTCTAAACAAAAAATAAAAAGGGCAGTACATTAATTTAGAGTAAATTAGGAACTTGACTCAAAGAAACCCCTTTGGCCCCCTTGAATAAAGACCACTAATCATGTCTAATCAGGCACTGAACCAATCTTACAGCAGCATTATCCCCAATTGCCTGGAAAGGAAACTCTGATAACTGACCTTCTTTTTCAGTTACTGTGGGGCCAACAATTCAACCGGAAATAAACAATAAAATCAGCTGAGGGGAAACAAATACAGTTTTTATTTTCATTAATACCTTATATTAAAAAAAAGGGAGCTTTTTAAATTTAAGGGTTTCGGATTGTGGCTAAAGACTGCCGTCTACACACTCACATGTCCTCCCCAAAAGGGGGTTTGCTGAAGAAATTTATGGATGTACAAAAGTATTTTGGCATTGAAAATCTTTTCAAGTTTATAGTTTGAAAGGGCCCGAAAAAAAAAACGTCCTCCAGTTCGCCTGCTAAGCTAAGGGGTTATCCGAGGAAGGCAAAAACCCCCAATGAGGGGAGAAGCCATTGCCTCATTTTAGGGAAAAATTCCCTTCCCACTCCAATCTGGCAAAACAGAAAAATCCCGGATCAATGACCCCCTCCCCAGAATCCTAGAAAACATAACTTACGCAAACCCTGATGCTTAACACAATTTAAAAGTAAAAAAGGTTAAAAGGGGGTTGCCCCAACATTTTTTCAGAGCAACTCAGGGGTTCTACTTCCTGTTTAGGCTGTGGGTGGTCCTACAGCATTGCATGATATCTTAGCTCTGCCCATCTCTAGCTGAGCTGTTAGAGGGACATTAGCAATGTATGGGTGTTAATAGCAGGATTCAAGGTTAAAGAGCTCTAATGGGTTAAAGTGTGTCAGTAAGAAAGATAAACAAGCTCCCGTGCTGCTGAAAAGACACAGCAGGGAAAATATTCAAAGATTTTAGAACAGCACTGATGATCCCATTAATCATAGAAGATAATGCAACAGGTTGCTCCACATGGATAGCCCAATCATATACTCACAGTGGCGACATGTATGAATTCGAATGCGTACTTTTTTTTTTTACTTGGCGCCGACACCAGAGTTCTAAATAGATATAGAAGAGTGTAGAATATGCCAGATTTTTGGCGCATTACATAGAGCTTAGTGCGCCAAACTTTGTATGGAGAGCCCAGGTTGGGTGGTAGACAGAGATGAGGGAGGAGATGTAGGGAGGAGCGCCGTGGAGAGCTTTATGGGTGAGAGTGATGAGTTTATGCTGTATTCTGTACTGAATAGGCCAGCCAGTGCAGAGACTGACACAGGGTAGAGGCATCATATAGCGGCTGGAAAGAAAGACAAGTCTGGATGCTGCATTAAGGACAATTGTAGAGGGGAGAGTTTACAGAAAGGGAGACCGATAAGCATGAGTTGCAGTTAATCAAGACGAGAAAGAATAAGAGCAACAACAAGAGACTGGGTTGTTTCCACAGTGAGAAAAGGACGGACTCTGGAGATGTTCTCAAGGTGCAGGTGACAGGAGCGGGTAAGGGACTGGATAGAGGGGGTTGAAGGACAGATCCGAATCTAGTATAACCCCAAGACAGTGGGGCCTGCTGCCTAAGAGCAATGGTTGGTGCCACACACTGAAACAGAAATAGCAGGATGGGATTGGTTAGTAGATAGTAGAATGACACGAAGTTCAGTTTTAGTGAGGTTTAGTTTTAGATAGAGAGAAGACATGATGTCAGAGACAGTGGACAGAGAGTCACTGGTGTTTTTTAGCAGGGCAGGAGTGATGTCTCGGGAGGAGGTGTATAATTGGGTGTCATCATCGTAGAGATGGTACTGAAAGCCAAATCTACTGATTGTTTGTCCATGGAAGCATTGTACAGTGAAAAGAGGTAGAGGACCAAGAACGGATTCCCTGAGGAACCCCGACAGCAAGAGGAAGAAGACTGAAGGAGCGGTTAGAAAGGTAAGATGAGAATCAAGAGAGAGTGGTGTCCTGGATGCCGATGGCACTGATCATTCTGAGGAGAAGGTGGTGGTCTACAGTGTCAAATGCTGCAGAGAGATCCAGAAGAAGCAGCAACGAGTAGTTACCCTGAGATTTTACGGTCAGGAGATCATTTGAAAACTTTAGCTAGAGCAGTTTCTGTGGAGTGTAAAGACCGGAAACCTGATTGCAGAGGGTCAAGAAGAGAGTTAACAGAGAGATAGCGGATTAGGCGAGAGTAGACCAAGCGTTCAAGGAGTTTGGAGATGAAAGGCAGGTTAGAGACTGGTCCGTAGTTGGCAGCGCAGGATGGGTCCAGAGAGGGCTTTTTTAGTAATGGAGTTACAACAGCGTGTTTAAAAAAAAGTTACACAAAAATTTATATCGGTGCATCCATAAAAGTCTGATATTTTAAAATCATCATTTATCCCATACACTGAATACCGTAGAAGAAA
Source organism: Phyllomedusa bahiana (assembly GCA_025379985.1). Taxonomy (NCBI): domain Eukaryota; kingdom Metazoa; phylum Chordata; class Amphibia; order Anura; family Hylidae; genus Phyllomedusa; species Phyllomedusa bahiana. The sequence continues at coordinate 7,269 of JAODAL010085045.1, forward strand.
ATAATTCCTAATGCTAAAATTGGAAATAAAAATTATCAAAAATTTGCATGTATTCCAAACTGATACCAGTAAAAGTATACTCAACCCGCAAAAAAATGCATCTGCATATGGCCTATAGGTGGAAGTACAAAAAAGTTACTGGTTTGTAGAAAATGGCAAACCGTGGCAAAAATTTTTTAAAACAATATATTCTATTTTATGATGAATGACACCATTAGAAAATACATCATGACCTTCAAAATAAAAGCCCTCATATGTCTATGTATGATGAAAAAACAAAAAAGTTATGGCTCTGGGAAGGTGGAGAGGGAAAAACGAATGTAAAAAAAAAGAAAATAGGCTGCGATGGGAAGGGGTTAAACTTAATCAGAGAGATGAGAATTCCCCATAGTATCATACTGTGTAAGATGTCAAATTAAAGAGGTTTTCTTATCACATTGATTGGCTTTAAACATAAATAAATAAACAACTATTATCAAATACATTTCTGTTCTAATTTTGCTTTGTTTAGGAGATAAGGAGGTTTCATCTACTGCTTGTGCACACAAGTTTCTCTAGGTCACACCAACCACTTCTCTTATTTTTCTCTCTGCTCTGATTGCTCTAAGGCTACGTCTACACGGCACTGGTTTACAGTCGGATTTATGCAGACTCAGTATTTAGAATTCCGACAGTAAATCATCCCCATAGACCTTAATGAAAAATCCAAGCTGTAGTCTACATAACTCGGATTCTCTGAGATCGGATTTAAAAAAAGATGATTTTTGAAAAAACTTGGAACACTTAGAATGATGAATTATTGTACTGTTCAATTAAATGGAATGCCCAAAATCTAAAAACCGCGGGGAAAAAAAAACTACAAAAAAATGCAAAAAGCTAGTTGCAAAATACTGGTCAGATTCTAATTAAAGCCTAAGCAGCCCTTGCAACATATGTTGGGTTTCTAGGAATTTTAAAAACATTTTTACATGATGGGGAAAAATTGTATAAATGCCTAATAAAACTGAGAAAAAACAATGTTAATAGTTATACGCTACTTATTGGCAAGATCAGTAACATTTTCTAATAAATTATTTTCAGCAGTTCAGTCAAAATTGCTAAATATTACTTAGAAACTTCCTGTGGAAGGCTTTCTGAGATTTTTTGTGGATCTAATACACACTAAATAACTTTAAGGGCAATACAAACTGTAACTTATCTTCACAATAAAACTAAACTGGACCTAAAAATAACTGACCCATTACAGTATAACATTTCAATACAGCAGCGTCTCTTATCTATACGAAATTTTTAAATGACTTGACATATAGAAGTCGTAAATGGACAATCTGTTTGCCATTCCCTTTTAAGGGAGGGTAAGATAACTACAGCAGGGGAAATAGGAGCCATTTTCATGGGAAGCAATTACTTTCACGTCAAAGTGCTTCGTGTAGTTTTTTTGATAAAATCACATTGGGATAGATAAAGGGTAACTAATACCAAGAGCAAAATCAGGCCTTTATCTAAACCCCTCAATCTACTCTCTCTCTTACAAGGGTAAGGATATTCCTTAAAAGAAAAAGATAAGTGTCTGGTTTTTTGGCAAAAGCTAGTTCTCAACTTAGTATGGCTTCAAAGTAGACTGTTATAGCATTTGATTTTTTTTATAACAGTTCAGCGACTGTAAATCTAAAACAGCATTTGCTATTTTCATTTAAATACTTAGAATTGTTTTAAAAACCTAATAAAACAATATAACAATGATTTTTTCAGACTTAATAATATACACATAAAAACACTAAAAAATTTTTCAGAAGATTCATCCGGGGGGTTTCTGGATTTTTGGGCTCCCTATTGACTTCTATACAAAGTGTTGGGGGTGCCTATAAAGAATCCAGCACCTTCTCAAAATGGGGGAAAGATCTCAATCACGGGAAAAGGGTTGACAAAGGCTCGACAGATCAAAAGCCTTTAGCATAATTTATTTTTGTAATTTAAGCAACTTTAAATATTTGATTTTTAATAAAAGTTTTAAGGCCAAATTGTAGTATGTCGGGGTCCTACCCCACAAAACCTAAACCCAAAGGGGCGTTGCCGGGGTCCTAAAAACATCCAGGGGGGGTGGGGGTTTTCTGGGAACCCCCTGTGTTACATTTTACTCAGTAGGCCTAATTCACACAGATTTTTCACAGCACATGCTTACTGGTCAAGTGTTTTTAAAGAAGGAAAAAGTATTTTCCTGTCACTAATTTACGTGTTTTTCCAATAGACACAGCAAAATCATCTCAGCAGTGAAATTTTACAATGAAAATCAACACTGATAAATTTTCCTGTTCATAATCCCTTCATTTTTATGGGTAATACCTCTAAATAAAACATCACCAAAAACAACCTAACAGGATAAATAACTACATGTATTAACACACAAATGTTAAAAAAAGACCCAAAAACACAAGACCATCAACCAATTAAAACGCTACATGGGCCAAAAAAAACTGTAAACTATGACCATGTGAGCACAACATAGGACTACCAAAAGGGCATAAAGTGAGTATAGTGCAGTTCGCCAGGGACTCAAATACATTTTTTCTAATCGGAGTTTTTTTTTTTCCTTTTGGCCATAATGACTTTCTTACCACACTCTGCAGAATTTATCACACACTATCAAAATCCCTCTTTTCCAGAAGCTCCTCGCCCGTTCCCCCACTTCTGTACCAACTAGGTAGGTAATAGGGCCCCCCCTTTATTAGGGAAGATATATAGGTTACCTTCTTAGTAATATATAGGTCCCCTCCTTTGGCAGTAGGTACAGCCCATTCTTAGGTATGTATATAGTTTTCCCTTTTTAAGTAGGTATATAGGTCCCCCCCTGTAGGTAGCTAGGTATAAAAAGTTCACCTTCTTAATAAGTAGGTATATACCTTCCTTTGGTAGAAAGTTATTTAGGGCCCCTTTTGGGTTACTTTCCCTTTGATATATAAGCATTAGGCCCCTTCTTAGGTAATAGGCAGGTAAATAGGTCCCCCCCCCAGGAAGGAGAAGGAGGTAATAAAAGGGGCCCCCCTTCTTTGGTAGGTATATAGGTCCCTTTTTAGGTACAGTAGGTATGCATATAGGTTCCCTTAGGTAGGTATATAGGTCCCCCCTTGGGAGGTACTAGGGGCCCTTCTTAGTAGTATAGAGGTCCCCTCTTATTAGGAAAGGGATATTTATTTATGGCCTGAAAAAAGTATTAAATGGGGGGGGGGGGTAGGAGGATTAGTGTACTTATCTGTAGACATTGGGGCACATTTATCAAGGCAGTTGCACCAATTTCTACCAAAAATAATGTTTTACAAGTCGGGGGCCCCTTTGCCAAAATGGGGGTCACCCTTTTTTCCCTTTTCCCCCAAATCACGATCAGGGGAAAATGTATCGGGCCCATTAAAACTGAGTCAATCAAGTTCTGGTTCGAATCTCATTCATTTTT
>JAODAL010085046.1:0-10716 GCA_025379985.1 Phyllomedusa bahiana
CGCGAATCCCCCCAAAAAAGCCGTGTGAACGGCCCCTTATTGTAGAAATGAAAGCAATGACTATTTCATTTGGGGATTTATAGTCCATTTCAGAGCATTAACTTTCTTTTAGTGAACTTTTTTAACATGTCTACCATTGCTTTGCATGGCTTTGTACATTTTACCTCATCTACCTTGAACTGTTGTTAATATTGCTAAGGAATCTGTACTCTTTGTTTTCTAGCACTTTATGGAATATTATTTGATGAACACAAAGAAGCTGGTTTTGCCAATTATCGTCTGTGGGAGTCAGTGGGGTTTGTGATCGCATATGGATACAGTACTTTTTATGTGTATCAATTAAGTTATACATTTTGCTTGCTGTGCTGGTAGTTGGAATGGTACTTTATGCCTGTGTAGAACACAGTGAAAACAAAAAAAAGATGTCTAGCAAAATAGTTAAACATGAATCAGATGATTCCCTTAAAAAACAGATGGAAATTTAGCAATTGGTATTATGTTATTAGAACTTTAAAGATTCTGCACGAGTGATTATATATGATCAGTAAAGATGTATTGAGCTATACTTTTAATATTTTATGTTACTAAACTTACCTGTACTTAATAATACGTTATGATAATTTTAAGTTAACACTTCTAAAGTAATCCATACACTTTGTTGTGACCACAGTAACTTAAAATTGTTTTACTCCCTTTGTTGTATACTTCAACTGTATTTACTGAAAAACCATGGCAGCTAGCTGTATACCAAGTGCAGTTACAACAGCTTGGCAACACTGTACTGTACTGACACCCTGAGAAGCAATAACCTTTCAATATTCATGTCCTGCTTGTCTAAATTCAAGAATTTCATAGCTTACATTCCATTAGGCTATCAAGTGAATATGTTTTGTATAATCTACTGCCACACCGTTTAAAAACTTTTCATTAAATTAACTCTTTTTAAGTTAATGTCACAATATCATTGTAGGATACACATTCTTAATCCCTACTATTCACTGTACGTAACAAATATTGTATTAAGCTTAATAAAGGTCGTTTGTGAAATACAGTGTCCTTATTTCAGTCTAAAGGTAGTCTATCAGATGTCTATAGTATACAGATTGTTTTTGGTAGGTAGTTTCTGACCATTCTTTTATTTAGTAATTGTCATTGTTCACTGCCATACTGTAGTTCATGATTGTGTGTTGAACCTAGGTAATTACGTCCGCAAATACGTCCCGAAATACGTTTCAAATATGTGTCACAAAAGGGGGCCGTATTTCGGTGTAAATACATTCCCCTTCTTTACTATGGGGTTTACGTTTATGAAATAGCCTCAATAAGTACGGGGATAAATTTTACGTCGTTTTACATGGCGAAAATACGTTTCGCGAAATACACCTTGTGTGAACAGAGGGTATTTACATTGGGGAAAAAAGTAATTAATTGTTTAAATTTTTTTTAAAACGTATTTTGGGGGTGTTTTTCCCATATTTGCGTCTGCAGATACGCCCCGAAATAAGCCGTGTGAACATAGCCTTATCTTGCTTTCTTAGCTGTCTTAAAACAAAGAGAAGCTATTAATTGCTAAAAGCTTTCTTTGGGACTTAAACTTTGATGGCTTTCCTTAGGTTTTCAATACTTGGTCATTGAAGATCCGATCCCCAGGACACTGAATGGTCAAAAATAGATAGCTTATCTTAAAGGGGTTTTGTCACAAAGGCATTTCATGTCTGGTTTATCCAGATTTCAGTGAGCTCAAAAGGGGGCGAATTTGGTTTGTTTGAATTGCATATGATGTGACACTGACAACCATTCCTGAACTACAAAACACAGACATAGGGAGTAGAGATGAGTGAGTGGACAAACCCCGAATTTTTAGAAATTCGGACCGAATGACGAACCCTATTAAAGTCAATGGGAGATGATGTTCAGATTAATTTTAGTCTAACTTAGGTGAGGAGAAGCCACAATTACCTTCCATAAAAGTAAAATGGATACATGTAGCAACTTAGTGAAGACAAATTGGCTCTAAGAGTCACAGAAAAAAATTCACAAGCTAAAATAATTCATTCCTTTCAATGGCTAACTGAAAAGATGAGGACTGCGTAGCTATACGAGGTGCATCGTGAGCAGCTGCTACGGGGGTCCCCTGTGACATTAAAGAAGACACCGGTATTGTAAATGGCACAGGGTAGCTGCCAGCAGCCCCCTATTACTTTTTCCACACGGGCCCATGAACTTGTCATATATGGGGTGGCAACAAAAATATCCCAATGGGGAACATGGAGGTTCAGCTGGCAGGGCCATAGTTACAGGGAGTGCAGTGGTAGCTAGAGCTGCCATCAGTCATCTATTAACCATTTCAGGGCCTCATGCAACGTAAATCAAATGGGGCCCACCCCCGTCCTATTACCAGTTCCTATTTTTTAACATATCACTGTGCCCCTTTTTGATTAAGGCCCCTTACAGGAGTAACTGCCCGTACTGCCTTTTGGCACCCTGGCAGTTACCATGTGCCATTTCCAATATCGGTGTCTTGGGGCTTTTGGGACACCTCAGGATGCAGGACCTCAGGATGCAGCTGCTAGGGCAGTACTCCTGTGACAGGCCCTAATCGAAAAGGCTGACTAATGGAATGTATATTTCACATTTTCAAGAAGACGTGCTACAGTTTACAAGTCGGTGACATCGGCAACCGGGACAACAAGATCCACGCTTGATTCATTTTGATATAATGTCTACGATCCAACCTTCTCAGGGAATGAGGATAGTTATTCAGCTATCACTAGAGATGGCAGTGATTGATTCTACGAATGTGGAATTTGTTTAGAATTTAGGGAAAACTTCGGGTTTTTGTTCTGAGTAACGAAGTCGAATTTGGGTACTTCGGGGTGAACGAAGTATGCTTCTTGATTGATAAAAAAATAAAATGGATGCGGAGCACATGGCGTTACATGGGGCAAAGCACTCATGGGGGAAGAAGGGCATAGGCCTGCATGACAATGTGCAGAGATGGAAGCAATCAAGAGGACGGCGGGATTCTGTGACGTCACCGCACTTTATATAAGTACGGCGCGACGTGGGGAGCTCAACTCCTCTCACTGTACTGATCAGGGAAGGTGCCTGAAGCGGGCTGATTGTGATACTGTAGCTTCTTACTGAGAACTGATTTTTATACAGCGGATTTTTGTGGGGGTGGCTCTCGCATGTCTCAGAGACTGCTTCTCTTAAATGTTATATTTCTAATTTTTGGGGTATTGGATCTGAAGGCCTGTGTGCGTCCACTTGCTGCTGCATATACAGTTTAATGATATCTGCTCCAGCACATTGAATATCCAAGGGGGATCTAGCCAGTTCCTGGCGTTTTCATTTAAAGAACAGCGTTGTTGCAATACAATAACCCACTTCATTTTTGGCTGCTCTAGTCTTTTGCGCATTTACATCAGGGGTTAATTAAGAGTTGTTTGATGCTGTTGGTGACTCCAAGAAACGTCTTTATTACACCGCCAAAATTTACAATTTTCCTTTGTACCATTAATTCAGGAAGCAATGGTTTATTAAAAATTTTTTCTATTGTTGTGTCAGCGTAGTAGGAAATAATGCAATTGTAACCGCTACAAAGTAGTAGTTTGCGGCTGCTCCATTCTTTTGCGCAATTTACATCCAGGGGTTAATTATGGCTTTTGTTTTTTTGCTGTGGTGCAAAAATAACCGTCTTTTTCACCGGCAAAAAAAATTTACATTTTCCTGTAGCTTAAGTTCAGAAGCAAAGGTTAATTACATTTTTTTCTCTTGTTGTGATTGGTAAAAACACGCAATTGTAACACGCTACAAAGCTTAGTAGTTTGTGGCTGCTCAATTCTTTGCGCAATTTACAATCCAGGGGTTGGAAGGCGTTGTTTTTCTGCTGTGTTGACAAAAATAAAAGTCTTTTTCACCGCCAAAAAATTCAACAATTTTCCTGTAGCATAATACATAAGCAAAGTTAATTACAATTTTTTCTATTGTTGTGTGCGTAGAAACACGCAATTGTTTTTAACACGCTACAAAGCTCGTAGTTTGTGGTGCTCAATTCTTTTGCCGCAATTAAATCAAGGGGTTAATTTAAGCGTTGTTCTTGCTGCTGTGGTGACCAAGAAACCGTCTTTTTCACCGCCAAAAATTACAATTTTCCTGTACACATAATTCACAATCGAAGGTTAATTACAATTTTTTTTTTGTTGTGTAGCGTAGAAATCACACAATTGTAACACGCTAACAAAGACTTAGTAGTTTGTGGCTGCTCAATTCTTTTGCGCAATTTTCATCCAGGGGTTAATTAAGTGTTGTTCTCTGCTGTGGTGACTCCAAGAATCCGTTCTTTTTCACCTCAAAGATTACAAATTTTCCGGTACCATTAATTCACAGCGAATGGTTAATTACAATGTTTTCTCGTGTTGTGTAGCGTAGAAAAAACACGCCAATTATATCAGCTACAATAGCTAGGGTAGTTTGGTGGCTGCTCAATTCTTTTGGCACAATTGTACATCCAGGGGTTAGATTAAGCGTTGTTCTGCTGCTCGTGGTTTACAAAAAATAAACCATCTTTTTAACCGCCAAAAAAATTACAATTTTCCTGTACCATTAATTCACAAGCAAAGGTTTATTACAATTTTTTCTCTTGTTGTGTAGCGGTAGAAAACACGCACAATTGTAACACGCTACAACGCCATAGTTAGTGGGCTGCTCAATTCTATTGCGCAATTTACATCCAGGGTTAATTAAGCGTTGTTTTTATGCTGTGGTGACTCCAAGGAAACCTTCTATTTCACCGCAAAAAATACAATTGTCCTGTAGCATTAATTCAGCTAGCGAATGTTAATTGGCAAATTTTTTTCCTTTGTTGTGGAGCGTAGATAAAAACGCAATTGTAACTCGCTTACAAAGCTAGTAGTTTGTGGCTGCTCAATTCTTTTGCTCAATTTACCCATCCCCCCAGGGGTTAATTAAGCGTGGTTTATGCTGCTGTTGGTTGGACTCCAAGAAGAAAAACCGTCTTTCTTTTTTCACGCCAAAAATTCCAATTTTCCTGTTACCATAATTCTCACAAGCTAAAGGTTATTTACAATTTTTTCTCTTGTTGTGTAGCGTAGAAACACGCAATTGTAACATCGCTACAAAAGTAGCAGTTTGTGGCTGCTCAATTCTTTTGGCCTATTTATATCCAGGGGTTAATTAAAGCGTATGTTTTTCTGCTGTGGTGACAAAAATAATCGTTCTTTTTTCACGCCTAAAATTAATATTTCCTGTTGCATAATCACAAGCAAGGTTAATTACAATATTTTCTATTGTTGTTGTAGCCAGTAGTAAACACGCATTGTAACACGCTACAGAAGCCAGTAGTTTGTCGGCGCTCAATTCTATTGCGGCATTTACATCCAGGGGTTATATTAAGCGTTGTTTTTTCTGCTGTGGTGGACTCCAGAAACATCTTTTTCACCGCCAAAAATACAATTTTCCTGTAGCATAATTCACAAGCGAATGTTAATTACAATTTTTTTCTCTTGTTGTGTAGCGTAGAATAAACAGCATTGTAACCACGCTACAAAGCTTAGTGTTTGGGTCCTGCTCAAGTTTTTTGCTCAATTTACATCCAGGGGGTTAATTAAGCGTTGTTCTGCTGCTGTGGGTGACTCGGAAAACCGTCTTTTTCACAGCCAAAATTACAATTTTCCTGTTCCATAATTCACAAGCAAAGGTTAATTTACAATTTTTTCTCTTGTTGTTGTAGAGTGAAAACACGCAATTGTAATACACGCTTACAAAGCTCGTAGCAGTTTGTGGCTGCTCAATTCTTTGCGCTATTTTTATCCAGGCGGTTAATTAGCGTTGTTTTTCGGCTGTGGTGACGAAATAAACCTCATTTTTCTCCGTCCAAAAATTATATTTACCTGTAGCTTAATTCACAAGCAAAGGTTAATTACAATATTTATCTTGTTGTGTTAGCGTAGAAACAGCAATTGTAACACGCTACAAAGTAGTGAGTTTGTGGTCTGCTCAATTCTTTTTGCGCCAATTGACTATAGGGTTAATTAGCATTGTTTTTCTGCTCGGTGGTGACTCCATGAAAACCGTCTTTTTCTACCGCCAAAAAATACAATTTTCCGGTAGCCTAATTCACAAGCGACGGTTAATTACAATTTTTCATCTTGTTGTGTTGTGTGTGTTAGAAAACACGCATTTGTAAACACGCTACAAAGTAGTAGTTAGTGGGCTGCTCAATCTTTTGCGCAATTTACTTCCAGGGGTTAGTTTTAAGGTTGTTCTGCTGCTGTGGGGACTCCAAGAAACCGTCTTTTTCACCGCCAAAAAATACCATTTTCTTGTAACCATAATCACAACGAATGTAATTACAAATTTTTTTCTTTGTTGTGTAGTGTACGAAAACCGCAATTGAAACACGATACAATGCTGTAGTTTGTGGCTGCTCAATTTTTGCGCAATTTACATCAGGGTAATTAAGCGTTTGTTCGCTGCTGTGGTGGACTCAGAAACCGTCTTTTTCACCGCCAAAATTACAATTTTCCTGTACCATATTCACAAGCGAATGTTTTTACCAATTTTTTCTCTTTTGTGTAGCAAAGGAAAAACACGCATTTGTTAAACACGCTACCAAAGATGTTGTTTGTGGCTGCATCAATTCTCTTGAAAATTTACATCCGGGGTTACTTAAGCGTTGTTTGCTGCTGTGTTGACAAAAATAAAGTTTTTTCAACGCCAAAAATTACAATTTTCCTGTAGCATATTTCACATGCATAGGTTTAATTACAATTTTTTCCTCTTGTGTAGAGTAGAAAACACGCAATTGTAACAGGCTACATACGCTAGTAGTTTGTGGATTGCCAAATTCTTTTGCGCCAATTTTACATCCAGAGGTTAATTAATGAGTTCGTTATGTTTGCTGTGTGACTCCAAAAACGTCTTTTTCACCACCAAAAATTACTATTTTTCCTGTACATAATTCACAAGTGAAGGTTAATTACATTTTTTTCTAGTGTTGTTGTAGCGATAGAGAAAAACACGCAATTGTAACACGCTACAAAGCTCGCAGTTTGGGGCTGCACAATTCTTTTGCGCAATTTACATCCAGGGGTTAATTAAGTGTTGTTTTTCTGCTATTGGTGACTCCAAGAAACCGTCCTTTTCACCGCCAAAAAATTCAATTTTTCTATAGCCTAATTCACAAGTGAAGGTTAATTACAGTTTTGATCTAGTTGTTTGTAGCCATAGGAAAACACCGCAAATTTTAACACGTTACAACGCTATTTGTTTGTGGCTGATCAATTCTTTTTGCGCAATTTACATCCAGGGGATTAATTAAGCGTTGTTTCTGCTGCTGTGTGACTCCAAGAAAACCGTCTTTTTCACCGCCAAAAAATACAATTTTCCTCGTAGCCTAATCCACAGCGAAGGTTAATTACAATTTTTGATCTTGTTGTTGCTAGCGTAGTATAGAAAACATGCAATTGTAACACGCTACAAAGCTAGTAGTTTGTGGCTGCTCAATTCTTGTGCGCAATTTATCTCCAGGGGGTTAATTAAAGCGTTGTTTTTTTGTTAGTGGTGACAAAAATAAACCATCTTTGTCACCACCTAAATTTACCAATTTTCTTGTATCCAATAATTCACAAGCGAAGTTAATTGCAATTTGTTCTCTTGTTGTGTACGTAGAAAAACACGCAATTGTAACACGCACAGCTAGTGTTTGTGGCTTGCTCAATTCTTTTGCGCAATTACATCCAGGGTTTATTAAGCGTTGTTTTTCTTGCTGTGGCGGTGACAAAATAACGTCTTTTTTCACCGCCAAAAAATTACAATTTTCTGTACATGATTCACAAGCAATGGTTAATTACATTTTTTCTCTTATTGTGTGCGTAGAAAACACGCATTTTTGTAACACGCTACAAAGCTAGCAGTTTGTGGCGGCTCAATTCTTATTGCGCAATTTACTTCCAGGGGTTTTAATTTAAGCGTTGTTTCTCTGCTGTGGTGACAAAAATAACCGTCTTTTTGCAACGCCCAAAATTTACTAAATTTCCTGTAGCATAATTCACAAGCAAGGTTTATTACAATTTTTTCTCTTGTTGTGTAGCGTAGAAAACACGCAATTGTTACCGCGCTACAAAGCTAGTAGTTTGTGGCTGCTCAATTCTTTTGTCAATTTACATCTAGGGGTTAATGAGTAATTAAGCGTTGTTCTGTGCTGTGCGTGATCCAAGAAAATCCTTCTTTTTCACCGCCAAATAAATACAATTTCCTGTACCATAATCACAAGCAAATGTTATATTACAATTTTTTCTTTGTTGTGTAGCGTAGAAAACCACGCAATTGTACTCGCTACAAAGCTAGCAGTTTGTGGCGGCTCAATTCTTTTGCGCACTTTTTATCCAGGGGTTAATAAGTGTTGTTTTTTCTTGCTGTGGTGACAAAAAATAATCCGTTCTTTTTCACCGCCCGAAAATTAATTTTTCCTGTAGCATTAATTACAAGCAAAGGTTAATTACAATATTTTCTCTAGTTGTGTTAGCGTAGAAAAACACGCAATTGTAACACGCTACAAGCTAGTTTTGTGGGCTGTCAATTCTTTTGCGCAATTTACATATAGGGGTTAATTAAGCATTGTTTTTCTTGCTGTGGTGTCTCCAAGAAGAAACCGTCTTTTTCTTCCGCCAAAAATACAATTTTCCTTAGCCTAATTCACAAGCGAAGGGTTAATTACATTTTTTTTTCTCTAGTTGTGTAGCGTAGAATAACACGCAATTGTAACACGCTACTCAAAGCTCGTAGTTTGGTGGGGGATGCTCAATTCTTTTGCGCATTTACATCCAGGGGTTTAATTAAGCGTTTGTCTGCTGCGGTGGTGAGTCCAAGAAAACCGTCTTTTTCACCGCCAAAAAATTACAAATTTTCCTGTACCACATAATTCACAAGCGAAGGTTAATTACATTTTTTCTCTTGTTTGTGTAGCGGAGAAACACGCAATTGTTAACACGACTACAAAAGCTAGTAGTATGTGGCTGCTCAATTCTTTTTGCACAATGTACATCCTAGAGGGTTTATTAAGCGTTGTTCTGCTGCTGTGGTGACTCAAGAAACCGTCTTTTTCACCGCCAAAATTAACTATTTTCCTGTACCTTAATTGCACAAGCGAATGTTAATTACAATTTTTTCGCTTTTTGTGTAGCGTAGAAAAGACACGCATTGTTAACAACGATTACCCCCCAAAAGCTCGTTAGTTGAGTAGTTTGGTGGCTTGTCAATTCTCTTTGCGCAATTTACATCCAGGGGTTATTAAGCGTTGTTTTTTGCTGTGGTGACAAAAAATAAAAACCGTCTTTTTCCCGCAAAAATTATACAATTTTCTATAGCATAATTCACAAGAAAGGTTAAATTACAAATTTTTTTCTAATTGTGTTGCGTAGAAAACACGCAATTGTAACACGCTACAAAGTTTGTGTTTGTGGTGCTCAATTCTTTTGCGCAATGTGACATCCTGGGGTTAATTAAGCGTTGTTCTGATTGCTGTGGTGGACTCCAAAGAATCCGTCTATTTTCACACCAAAAATTACTATTTTCTGTACATAATTCACAAGTGAAGGTTTTAATTACATTTTTTTTCGCTTGTTGTGTAGCGTAAAAACACGCAATTTTAAACGCTACCAAAGCTAGTGTTTGTGGCTGCACATTCTTTGCGCCAATTTAATCCAGGGGGTTAATTAAGCGTTGTTCTGCTGCTGTGGTGACTCCAAGAAACCGTCTTTTTCACGCCAAAAAATACAATTTTCCTGATAGCCTTTCACAAGCGGAAGGTTAAGGTTACATAATTTTTTCTCTTGTTGTGTTAGCGTAGAAAACATGCAATTGTAACACGCTACAAAAGCTGAGTAGTTTGTCGGCTGCTCTCATTCTATTGCGCAATTTAATCCAGGGGTTAATTACGCGTTGTTTTTTTGTTGTTGGTGACAAAATAAACCGTCTTTTTTCACCTCCAAAAATTACAATTTTCCGGTACCATTAATCACAAAGCAAAGGTTTATTACATATATTTTCTCTTGTTGTGTAGCGTTTAGATAAACCACGCCACTTGTAACACGCTACAAAGCTTGTAGTTTGTGGCTGCTCAATTCTTTTGCGCAATTTAAATCCAGGGGTTTTAATTAAGCGTTGGTTCTCTGCTGTTTGGTGACAAAAAAAAATTACAGTCTTTTTTTTTCAACCCAAAATTACAATTTTCCTGTAGCATAATTCCACAAGGGAAAGGGTTAATTTCTTTTTTCTCTTGTTGTGAGCTAGAAAAAACCAATTTAAAACCTACAAAGCCTTTTGTTTGGGGTGCCAAATTTTTGCGCAATTTACATCCGGGGTTTTTTAAGCTTGTTTTTCTGCTGTGGTGACCCAAAAAAACCCCTTTTTTTCCCCCCAAAAATTTCAAATTTTTTGTACCTAATTCCAAAAACGAAGGTTTTAAATTTCAATTTTTTCTCTGTTGTGTAGCGTAGAAAACCCCTTTTTTTAACACCTCAAAGCTAGTGTTTTCTGTCAATTCTTTTGGCAATTTTTTACATCCAGGGGGTTAATTTAAACGTTGTTTTTTTTTGTGGTAACCCCCAAAACCGTCTTTTTACCCCAAAAAAAAACAATTTTTTCCCGTACTAATTCACAAGCGAAGGTTAATTTTCAAATTTTTTTCTT
>JAODAL010085047.1:0-10716 GCA_025379985.1 Phyllomedusa bahiana
GATTCTGTCCCCTCCTCTCCTTGGCTGCCCCCCGCAAGCAAGTCACGCCGGGTGGGACGACCGGGTTATTTTCTCCCCACAGCAAGTCCATCCCCTTTGCGGGGGGCTCTGGTGAAACCGGGTTTACTTAACTCCCCCCCGGGTACGGCTTACAAAAATGCTTGGGGGGTCCACGGATCCACTACCTGCTTTTTACGATTGAATTGAAACCCAGGGGCGAGTCCTCCCTCACGGGCGTTCTCCCCCTCCCAGGGGGCTAGTTCTCCTCACTGAAGACCTTGACATCATCATTCTGACTGGAAGGGAACAGAAGGAGTTCAGAGGACAGCTAAAAACAGCCTCCTGCAGCTGCTCATGTTGCAGAGCTTCAGCTCACTTGGTAAAACATTATACACACAGCCGAGGGGAGGACAGTGAGGATTACACTCCCCCCCCCTTCCCCCTTTTTTACCAGAAGGAACTGGGTTAATGGAGGAATACACCTGCCCTCCCCCTCCCCCCCTTGTTAACAGACGGGAAAAATTATAAGACTCTGTTTTATGGGGGGATCGGGATTAAACGGGGCAAAATTGCCCAATCTTTAAACCCTTAGAGCTGAGAGATGATTTACACAGCGCCTGGTTATATATTGTTAAAACAGCTCAGGGGGAAAAACCGAGTGTGCAGGCACCCCAATCACAGTGCGGGGGGGTGGGGCCCGGGGAGTGTTTCTTGTCTGGGCCGTATCCCAAAGGGCTGAATGAAATGTCAGCCACCAATCACAGTGCAGGGGGGTGTCAGGGGGGGGGGGGGAAACGTCCGGGGACGTCCAAATACAGATTTCAGAAAAGCCATATCTGCTAAACCCAATGACAGGGTAATCAACCCAATTACAAAAAGTGCTTTTTTTTTTCTGTCCCCATAATCTGAACATACTTTGTAGCGATACACCCCCCTTTAAAAAGGAACCTTCACATAGATTATCCCCCCCCTTTTGAAAACACAAAGCTAGTACGACCTCTTTCCCAGCACTGTGTCCCTTATTTTTTAAGATCGGGAGTTTAAAGGCTTTTTCCCCTTCAAATCTTTTTCCCCATAAGCAGGTGTTGCCCAACCCACCAAAACTAGCCCCCCCTAACTTTTTCACATGTTTTACCTATTCAAAGTAATAGGTTTTACAGTTGAGGGGGGCGGGGGCTAGCCTCAGGGGATGGGCCTTGAAAAAAACGGACCTTGATGACTTTCAAAGATCTTCTGGCTGAAAACTGCAGATTTGAGCATTAAATACACAAAAAAAACTACAGCATCTTCAGAAAAAGGGACACGCGCGGGAAACAGCAGGTCGATACTAGCTTGTTCTGCCCCAGCCAGGGGGCATAATCTATGTGACAGGTTCTCTTAAAACTGCTATTTTGAATAGTAAATTATCTTTTTTCTAAGATAAAGAAATGTACTGGTACAAGCTTAATCCCTTATCACCGCAGCCAGTATAGGCCGTTTAGGCCAGTTTCAGAGGGGAACCCCATTTTTAAAAATCTACTTTGTGTCACTTTTGTGGAAAAAAATTTTCGACACTTTTACTATCCATGTGATTCGAATTTTTTTTCCCGTGACATTTTGGGAACTATATGATCGGTTTTTCCCCCTTTTCGGTGTCAAATCACCTAACGTTTTGGTTACAATGTCTAATGCGCCTAACGAATTTTAAGCGCATTTTTTAAAGACTCAACACTTTTTATGCCCCAAACATAGGGGGGTTTTTGGGGGCATTGGGGGCGGTATGGGGGGTGGCACCACACTTGTAATTTTAGACACATATATAATGTTTTGGCAAAATGGGTGCACACTGCTCGAAAAGGCAGACCAATTTTACGGGGTCTGCCTGACCCTGGGGAGTTGGTGGCTTGATTTGCTTTAGGGAAAAAAATGTCCATATTTTCAACTTACACCAGTCAATAATAAAAATAATTTATGATAATTATCAATTTAACAAATTTAAATTATTTAAATGTAATTAAAAAAAATTATAATATAAAATTAATATAAAAATTAAATATCCCAAAAATATAAAAATATCCCCCTATAAAATGCATTTAAATTTAATAGAATCTAAAACATTTTTACATTAAAAAACCCCTAATTGTTAGTTTTAAAAATTTTTAATTTTACTACTTTAAAATTTTGAAATTTTAATTTTTGTGCTCTAAACCCTTTATTCTACTACAGCAAGAGCCAGCACACCACAGGTCTTGCAGGGCCCTGTGGTTCACCATAGTTTCTATTCACTGACATGCTATTTTAATGATCTTTCTTTCATTTTCAATCTATAGTCTTTACTATTATGACTATTATTTATTTTAAAGCACCATTGATTCCATGGCACTGTATATTCAAAGGGGGGGGGTTACATACATAAGATATGTCAAACAAGTACAATGATAACGATGAATGACTTACGACTGGCACAGAGGGAGAGATGTCCCTGCCTGCGAGGGCTTACAAGCTACAATGGAGGACAAAAGAGACAGAAGGTGAGGGGCAGACATGTTTGTGGGGTAGCACAGTAGTGGCAGGGTTATTATGTGTTATAGGCAATCCTGAAGAGATTGGTTTTCGGTTGCTTTTGAACTGGGAAGGTGGAGGAGATTTATGTTTTGGGGCATGAGTTCCAGAGTGTGGGGGAAGCACGAGAGAAATTTGGATGGTTATGTAGGGGCGATAAGAGGGGAAATAAGAAGAATCCTTGAGGAACAGATATGCGTGAGGGGGGTACGGGATTAAGGCAGAGATGTATGGAGGGCGAGGGTTATGGGGAGCCTTTTGGTCGGTTATAAAATTGAAATTAATTTGTGGTCAATGGGAAAAGTGAAGGGGTTGCAGAGAGAGAGGTTATTTCTAATGCCCAAGTTTCGTTTAAAAGCGCCAAACACACAGCAGGCGGTCGAACTTTTGACTCCAATTTTTTTAAACGCACAAAAAACCCCTTTCATACTTCAGTGCATTTTAACCTGAAAACAGACTCTACAATTCATTTTAAAAAGCCTTCCTTCTACTTCTCCCATTGTGCTTTATTGATAAAGAAAAATTTTTTTCCCTACAGTTTTGTTTATTTGTAAACATTTTTTAAAATTTTGTAAAAATTTTGGGAAAAATTTGCCATTTTTAAATTAAATTAATTTGCATGAAACAACACAGTTATATACAATTATTCCACTCAAAATAGTTTATAGTTAGTATGTCTACTGTAGATTTTTTTTTTTACGACATTATAGTGCTTTTTCACATTGTCAAGAAATTTGCAAATTAGATTTTTTTAGGGACCAGTCCAGTTTTGACGGGACTTTGAGCGGCCTACATGATAGACATCCCCATAAATACCCCCCCTTAAGAAACAACCCCCTTAAAGTATTTAAACAAGCATTTAGGAAGTTTATTAACCCATTAGGAATTTCACAAAAATTAAAGCAAAGTAGAAGTGAAATTTCAACATCAATTCCCAAGATTCTCCAGATTCTGACGTTTTTAGCGCTATCCCATATGTGGCCCTGGTGTCATGACCATAACCAGCTGCTCCCTGCAAGATTTCAGACATAGGAGTGAAAAGAATCCAGCGCATGTTTAGACTGTCTACTCTAAGTTTACACTTTCTATTTGGTGACTCACTAATTGCTGCAGGATTGCTGAACCACTGGCCTCAGAATAGGAGGAGAACCTACTGGACTCTGGGGTCTCATTTTCAATACAATTCTATTTAGGTGCCATTTCAGGTTTGCAGACACCATAAGGTGCTACAACTTAATAAACACCCCTAAAAAGACAATTTTTTTGTATTTACGGCATTCATAATGCGGATTATCTAACATGACAGCTTTATAGGGTAGGTCAATATGCATTGGTAAAAACCAAAAATGTGTACTTTATTGATATTTGGTTATCTATTTTGGGGCGACTGGCATTTGAAAAGGGGAAAAGAGAGATGTGCGTGTTTTTATTTTATTTTTTGTGTTTGTGTTTTACTTTCTTTTACTTTTATTTACTTTTTCAAATTTTTTTCACTTTTCCCCATAGGGAAACAGTATCAGTGATCTTTAGATCACTGATACAATAGAGATCAGTATGCAGCATAGCTGCTGTATACTGGTCTCCATGGCGACTGTCAGTCACCATCCCCGGCAAGGCCACAATGCATTGAAGGGCATGGTGACATCACAGACAGCCCAGAAGTGTATTTTTACACTTCTGGGCTGTCCAGAGAGGACACAGCAGCGGCATAATCGCTGCTGCTGTACTGATAGAACATAGAAGGAGCACCCTCCTTCTGCATCTGTCTTAGCTGTGGCAATGTAATACATCACCGCAGCTAAAGGGTTAATCACCCATGGCTGGAGTACACTGCATCATGAGGCCAGCAGTAATATACCACTGGTCCCATATAGCGATCTTGCGAGCTCCATTTGTGAGTTTGCAAGATCTCCATGACGTACCCATATGTCAAATTGCAGGAACCACTTCCCGACCATGATGTATGGGTAATGGTCGTAGGCAATGTCAAATCAGGAAAAAGAATTGTGGCAAGGGAAAGCAGACAACAGATTATTAGAATTACTAGATGGAGGATCACTCCGAAATCCAGAAAGGTTTACACAAACTACAAGAGGATGAATTGAAAGGGGCATTCCCATTTCATTGATTTGTTTTAAACATGTAGGCAAAGATAAATAAAGACTATTACCAATTACACTGCTGTTCTGATTTTACTTAATTTCAGAGCTAAAGCATTTCTTATCTCCTATGTGTACACAAGTTTTCGTAGGTTACTGACAACCTCTCTCTGCTCTAGCAGTGGCTGTGCTGTTAACGTCACTTCCTGCTGTGTCTTATCAGCAGGACAGAGCTTGCTTCTCAGTCTCTGACATTACCTTTCTAAGAAAAATTTCAACCCTTAGAGTTACTGACTTGGGAGTAACATTGTAGCATCCTAACATGGTAGCATCCTGTCAGGTCTGCAGAACAAATTTATGTCTAGTTACATCAAAACTAACAGTCACTTAGCAGATAACTGCTAACTAGAAGCTTCTTCTTATGACAAATACAGCTCTGCTAGCTCACATCTATCGTCAGACATCCTGCTTGGTCAGTGTCATTCACAATCCTTCCATCAGTAATGTTCCTGTAAAAGGCTGAGCTAAGAATAGCAGCTAGCAGAGCTGAAATGTCAGTCAATGCTGTAATACTGCCCACACCTTGCACAGGAAGTGTGAGCCTAAATAGGCTGTGCATAGTGAAGATCAGAACAAAACTACCTTGGACTGCAATGATTAAAGGGTCACAGTTCAAATACAGAAGAAATTTGTACCATACATGCCCACCCAGTATCCCAGCAATAGCATATCTAGTCTGTGAGTCCTTGCTTCTGACCTGGCTTGATTTGTAGCTACTCTTCTTTTCTGCTGACCACTCACCTGTATACCATAATGACTGTAGCCCATTTGCTCTGATCTATTGCGTTTGTGGCCATGTTTTGGCAAATCCCTCTTTACTGCATCTAAGATCATCGGCTGTTGCTACAGGAGACAAGGTTAGCAGCCCTGCAGCAAATTCTTGAGTGGTGCCTACATTTTTGTGCCTGGCACATTAAGCGTATACAACAATTAAATCGAGCATATCTAGACCAAAAGAGATTATGTTTGACTTATAGTCTCCTTTGGCTCAACCCTGATATATGTCAGAATAGCTTTTTCTAAGGTATCCTAGTATACTGTATATACTATCAAACGTGATGTGAATGAGGCTAAAATGGATATAATCAAGTGTTTTGTTTTTATTGTGTATGCTGTAATATTAATCTTGCCAATATTTTGTGTTTGTGCTAAATATCAGTCATATAAACTGATTTTTGTGCTTTATTTATTGCATCTAACAAACAAGTTCTAAGTAGGATAATGATATACATCATTATTATGGTTGGGTAACAAGAAGGTATTTACTATAGCTTGTACCCTATATGAAAGGGCTTGCTGCTTTATGCCTTCAGGTTCTGATGCCTATGGTTCATTGGACAAATTGTCCTGCTATGAAGGACCACCTGTTGTGCCAGCTGTCTCCTTCCAAGTAAGAAACTGGAGCATTCAAACCTTTTTAAACTGGCATTTTATATAGATATCAATGACCAGATTCCCATGCCACTGAACAAACCCAAGGGAGGGGTGAACCAATTCCTTTAATCTTGATGCTTGAGTGACCTGATTTTATTCTTGCTTGATTATCATGAAAGGACATCCAATAGAAAAAAGGCTAAAACATGTTGTGTACCGTAGTTCACATCAGTCATGAGCAAGGACCAGGTGGCTAAGCTATCACACGGAGTACGTACCTCGTCCAGATGATGTAAATTCACCATTTTTTTTTTAATTATTTTTTATTTGTTTTAACATACTGACACAACAGGTAATAAAAAATGTGGAGTCCAGTACTCATCAATAAAATGTAGACGTTTATTCAACAATAAACATTAATAATATATATGTCACAGGTTCAGGTCACAAAGTCACACTGACGCATTTCGATCAACAGCTCTTTATCAAAGTTGCCTTGTCCAAGATCTGTTGATCGAAACGCGTCAGCCTGGCTTTGTGCCCTGACCCTGTGACATTTATATTATTTATTTTTGTTATTAAATAAGTGTCCAAATTTTATTGAGGAGTGCTGGATTCCACACTTTTTCTTTGCACATTGCTACAGCACTGCACAGAGTGCTCTGTTCCATGCACCCGCACAGGGAGGTAAGCAGGCATATATTCTTTTTGTGTAGTGGTGACATTTGTTAAAAACAACATTTACCAACATATACTGAGTTTTGTTTTGTCATGGTTACTAAATTGAATTAACAAACCACTACAATTTTTGGGCCATATTCACAGCTCAATGGTTGGACTAGACTGACCCCAGTAGCAGGCAACTCTGGCCTATATGCTACCCTGGAAAAATAAACAGGTTCAGCTAATTTCTGAGCAACAGCTCACACACCCCACAACTAGGGGAACAACTAGATGATAAAAAAAAACTGCACATTAACTTAATACCTGTTCACACCAGCATGCAGAAAAGCCACAGTATAATGCATGGGGAGATTGCACAAATGCAAAACATACCAATAAACCACTGGTTTCTGGTACCACAATTGCATATAAATAAGGTGATACAGAAGGGTGCCATAAATACAGATATGTGTGGTACACCATGCTGGCTTACAACCTATTAGTAGCACCCATACTACTAGATTAGGCGGGGTACCCAGCACTTTCTAGGTGTCCAACACAAAACACAGGCACCCTCTGCCTCCCAGCATTCTTGTTCAGATAAAAAATATGACATACTGGAAAAATGTTAAATATGATGTATTAGTTGGTACAAGTGCCCCGGTACGCAAGCTCGCAACTGACATAAATGGTCCTCATGTCTTGCGAATTCACGACATTAAGTTACAGTCCAACAAAGAACAATGCGGTAGTCAAATATTTAGATGTTTGATGAGAAGATATGTTTCTGCCCAGTGGTCGTGGTTGTTTTAGATAAGTTGTTTGGGATAGGTTACCAATGTTTCACTTTGCCGTGTGAGACCAGATATCCTTTTGCCTTGCATTATTGGTTGTTGTTTTTTAAATCATGCCCCCTCCTTTCTTGCCATCTTTAACAACAAGCCTTTAATTCTGACCTTAGTTATGAACCATGTCATTCCACATCTCCTCTCTTTTACAACATAAAGTGGGTTGCAAAAGTATTCACGCCTCTTGAACTGTTCCTCATTTTTAAACATTACAGCCGCAAACTTAAATGTATTTTATTGATAATTTATGTAATGGACCAACACAAAGTAGCAAGTGTTTGTGAAGTATAAAGAAAATATGTGGCTTTCTAAATCTTTGCAAATTAAAAAACTGAAAAGTATGGTGTGTATATGTATTAGGCCTCCCTAAGTTAATACTTTGTAGGACCACCTTTAGGGTATGTTCACACGGCGTGTTTACTCCGTGTTTACATACGCTTTTCGATACGTGTTTGGATTCATCTGTCGGACCCCAAACGGACCCAGACGCGTATCTAATAGATAGCAATGTGACTTACATTGCTTTTTATTAGAAATACGTATCGGCTGTCAAATGAGTGATCGCTGATGCGTGTCTCACTCCGTCTTTCGGATCAGTCCCAAGAATTGACATGTCGATTCTTGGTCTGAAAGACGCAGCGATCCTGCTGCATCCAACACGCAGCCAAACACGAAGCTGCGTGTTGGATACGTGTTGGATCTGTTTTGGATCAGATTGCTGCAGCATTTTTGGATCCAACACGAATCCAAAATTCGATCCAAAAATGGCGTGTGAACATACCCTTAGCTACAATGACAGTTTAATGTCTGTTGGGAAATGTCATCATCAGCCTTGCACAACTAATTTTTGTCCATTCTTCTCTTCAAAATAGCTATAGTTCAGTCAGACTGGTTGGTGAACGTTTGTGAACAGCAATTTTCAAGCCCTCCCAAAGATTCTCAATGGGATTTAGGTCTGTACTGGGCCATTTTAACACATGAGTATGCTTTGATTTATATCATTCCATTGTAGCTTTGGCTGTGTGTTTAGGGTTGTTGTCCTGCTGGAAGGTGAATCTACACCCCAGTCTCAAGTCTTATTTAGCCTCTAACAGGTTTTTCTCCAGGATTGATCTGTATTTAGCTCCATCCATCTTCCCATCAACTCTGAGCAGTTTCCAGTCCCTACTTAAGCAAAGTATCCCTTCAATATGATGATGTCACCTTCATGCTTCACAGGGAGAATTATGGGCCACATGTATGAAAACTGTCTAGGTCTAAAACTCACTTTGATGCCCATAGCAACCAATCAGAGCACCCTTCTCATTTTTCCAGAGCACTATATGGAATGAAAGAAGTGCTCTGATTGGTTGCTATGGGCAACAAAGTGAGTTTTAGACCATGACGGTTTTCATACATGAGGCCCCATGTGTTCAGGGTGATGTGCAGTGTTGGCTTTCTTCCACACATAGCGTTTATCATTGTCTCATCTGACCAGAGCACCTTCTTCCACGTGCTTGCTGAGTCCCCTACATTGGTTTTGGAAAACTGCAGACGGAACTTCTTATGTCTTGCTTCAAAAAAGCCCTTTCTTCTTGCCACTCTTCCATAAAAGATAGATTTATGGAGTACAGGACCAGTAGCAGTCCTGTGGACAGATTCTCCCACCTGAGCAGCTGCTTCTCTAATTAGTGTTCTCCTTGTCTGTTTAGGTGGACGACCATGTCTTGGTAGATAAGCAGTTGTGCCATACTCCTTCCATTCATGGATGATGGCTTGAACAGTGTTTCCTGAGATGTTCAGAGCTTGGACTATTTTTTTTTAAATCTAACCCTGCAATACACCTTGCCACAACTTTATTCCTGAGGTGTACTATTTTTAATAATTAAGTGACTGCTGAAGGCAATTGGTCACACTGGATTTAGTTTAGGGATATCATTATACTGGGGGCTGAATACATATGCACGCCACACAATTTATCCATTTGAAAGTTTCCTTCCATTTTTTGTTTTACATGGCATGGTAGTTTTTCACGTATCAAAAAAGGACTCGTTCAGTCTTTCTTTGTGCATGGCTTCTTCCCCACAATCCATCTTTAACAAATACGATGGTTTGTCTAGAAATGTTTTTAATAGTGGTTGGCTTTGTAGCCAGGCTTGAAGTATGGTTTTAGTGTCCACTACAGACACCAAATGTAATAGTTTTATAATGTCAGGGGTCCTTCAGCATCACACTTAACCACTGAGACCTGTCCCACACACCATGGGGTATAGCGGGTCTGTGTGGAAGGTAGATTCACCGGTGTGGGTTTGTTGAGTGATGTGAAGCATCAGCACTTGGAATCAGACACAAAGGCTCTCAGCTTCTGGGTTCTTGTAGGCTTTACTTACAGCTCAATACTTGATGTTATACATCACAGCTAGAGATGGGCGAATTGATTCTAACGAAGTGGAATTCGTTTAGAATTTTCAGGAAAACTTCGGTTCGAACGAAGTCGAAGTTTGGGGTACTTCGGGTGAACGAAGTGTGCTTTTGATTGATAAAATGGCTGCAAGCACATGGCGTTACATGGGGCAAAGCACTCTGGGAGAAAGAAGGGCATAGCCTACATGACATGAGCAGAGATGAAGCCAATCAGAGACCGGCGGGATTCTGTGACATCACCGCACTATGTAAGTCCGGGCGCGATGCTGGGAGCTCACACTCCTCTCACGTAACTGATCAGGGGAAAGGTGCTGCCGCGGCTGATTGTGTTTGCTCTCACTGAAAATGATTTTTTTTTACGTGCGATTTTTTGTGGGGTGTCTCAGCTTGTCTCAGAGACTGCTTCTCTTAACGTCTATTTCTGATTTTGTGGGGAATTGGATCTGAAGTCCCGTGGTGTGTCCAGTGCAGCTGCATATTCATTTTAATGCTATCTGCTCACAGCACATTGAAATCCAAGGGGGATATAAGCCTGTTCCTGTTGTTTTTCATTTAAAGAAACTGCGTTTTTACAATACAAAAAACCACTTCATTTTTGGCTGCCCAATTCTTTTGCGCAATTTACATCCAGGGGTAATTTTAAGCGTTGTTCTGCTGTTGTGGTGACTAAGAAACCGTCTTTTTCCCCAGCCAAAAAATAATTTTTTTCCTAAGCAAATTTCCACAAT
>JAODAL010085048.1:0-10716 GCA_025379985.1 Phyllomedusa bahiana
GGGTTATACGGGCTGGGACGTTACGTGTGACTTCCAATGCTTGCATTGAATAAATCTTGAACTTTTTTCCTGCACTGATTTTTAATTTGAAAACCCGATCAACATCTAAACGCCGTTTTGGCGGCTACAACATCTGGCACCCAACGTGGGGCTCAGAAAATCGATTTGGGCATCCGGACCAAAACAGGATGATCAATACTTGTAAAGCAGAATAAAAGAGTGGCATCAAATCAAAAAGGTAAGCAATATATTTTATATTTGCTTACTATATATATATTCTGTCTTTTCAAGTATTGGGCTTCTCTATCCGGCTGTTTTTCCCAGATCACTAGAGACATCGGATCTACGAACCGTGATAAAATAATGAACTGATGTGATCGTGGTTCAATACTATATATATATAAATGTGTGCTGTTTGGATACTGAACAGTGATTGAATGTGATTGGATGTGGAACAATTGAAAATAACATATAAAAAAATAGGAGGGTGTCTGAAAGGGAGTGTATGCATTGATTGACGACACATATGAGGCTCTCTGCTTGATAAGTGAAAGAAATATAACCAACAACGTCCTCATGGTAGGATAAAGTTGTTGGGAGCACATCTAATTTGGGGAAATTATATATAAAGAGACTCCCCTTGAATGGAGGTATCAATAGATTTTACTCTGAAATTCGCTACAGTCTTTTGTGTGGCGATTGAGTTTGATTGAGTTTAAGTGAAATTGTATGATATAGAATTTGTGCTTTGTGTTTTATTTGCTTGATATGAGAGGTGACAAAGATTGGTAATTGAGAGTCCTGCACGTGAGCTGACTGCAGTGTGAACAAAGGAAATTCCTGAGGGAGGGGAAATGAATCCCTCCATGAATTAATGAATGAAGCTGAATAGGTTGTTGGGTATTGTCAGCACAATGATTTAAATCTCAATGAGTGTTGACCTGCTCTTTATGAAGGTTATTTCAGAAAAATTAGGACGTTTTGAGAAATTTTTTCAGTCCGTTGGTTAAGCCAGACAGACAAGATTATTGAATTATGCCTTAGTAGGACAACCATATAGTTAGGAGACGTGAATGATGGTTTAGATTTTAATCTAACCATCCCGAGGTAGATACTAACTAAATTTTTGTTTAGTTTAGGGAAATTGAATGATGGTTTAGAATTTTTAATCTAACCACTTCAGATGTATTACGCTATAACTAATTTGTGTGACGACACCGTAGAATTTGAACGAGTGATGGTAACCTCTTGGGCACTGAAAAAAATTTTCTTTAAAAGGAAAGACTGCAATAGAAATTGTAGAGGAAAGAGGGGAAAACAAGCAGTGAAAATAGCCGAAATTATTGAAAAAAGCAGGACTAACTAAAGAAAGGGTTTTTGGATGTTGATTTATGGAAGAATTTCCGTAAGAATCAAAAGAGGATGGTTGGCTTGATAATGATTTGTCTAGAAGGCAGAAAATGGGAAAAGTGTGTCTAAGGAAGTATGGCAAGGAGGAGTAGAGAGACCACTATAGGAAAGAGTATACGGTATGAATGTTACAAGATAATGATTATGAGAATAAAGAGAAAATAAGATTGATAAATCTCCCATTAAAATGCCACCACCTTATTAATTCAACCCGGTGTTGGACTTGTCGAATATGCCACACTCAGAATACCGATGGGAGGGGTGACTTGTGTTAAGTTGTGGGGACACCCGACCAAAATCCAAAATTGGCCTATATCCTATAGTGGGACTCGCAACCATGTAAAACTGGGGGTTAAGGTGGGACTAATGCTCTGTTACATTTCGGGTATAATATCACCCTTGTGACCCCTGACAAACATTTTTGGAGGGGATCCACAACCCACTTACATTCCTAGTTATGTGGCAGGGAGGGACAAATAGTACCAGTAGTACCTTAGTCAAGGGTTCCTCATCATCTGGATTTGCTATGCCTCCAGTTGTGGGTGTTGGGGGTGGGAACCAGATATTGCCCTACAGGGTAGGCCATTATACTAAGTGCACAGACTGTTCAGGTGACTGAGTATTAAATACCATGGAGTCCAGGAGCCAGTTAGCTTCGATTTAAACAGCCCATGACCCAGAGACATCTCTACACAATAGCTAAGGATTAGATCAGATCCAGGCCACCTATAGATGTATGGATGGATTATTGAGGCCCTGACCAGAGCAAAAAAACAGATGCTTCTACTAGTCACTTTCTTGAACAAGTATTTGAAACCCCATTAAAACCTCAAGAATGTCAGGGAAGGTTGGGGGTGGTTGCATACAGGGTCAGAAGGAGAAGAATATTGTCAGCTAATTAGGGAAATTGGGCAGGGGATAAGCAGGCCAAGCAAGTAAGTAATTTATCAGATGTTATCCCAAGGGGGAAAAGGGGGAGAGCAGATTGTTAAGTTTTTTTGCTAGGCTACAGTTGAGATGGTACTGAACATGGGTACTCCCCAAGAATGATAAAGTGGAGTTAGGATACTGGGTACAGCTTTCTAGATGGACTACAAGATCTATAGAGGGATGGGGTAAACCAGAGTAGACAGAATGGCGTGGTATGGTCCCCAAAAGATTATTACAAGTAGCAATGGATTAGACAGGATCTGGCAAGAATGCCTAAGGGACATTTTGTTTTTCAAAAAATCAGTGCGAGGAGGGGCCAGAGGGGGACAGAGAGAGGAGGGGGCCAGAGGACAGAGGAGAAGAAAGATAATGTGTTTCAGATGTGGGAGGCCAGGGCATGTATGGAGACAATGTCGTACACCCCCCCAGGTGCCTCCACTCTGAAGTAAGGGGGAAGTACATGATCAATATGGAAGATTAGCAAGCCAGGGTACAATGTCATGTAGTGTAAAAGGTATCTTTCTTCGTTGGACCAGCGACTATGGTGCAGGTACTCTGGGTGAAGGTAGAACCTTAGACTTTCTCTTAATTCTGGTGACAGCCTAAAATCAGTCTTGCACATATAATGATATTTTTCCTTTGAGATTTAACTGTTGTATTTTATAAAACTTGCACGGGGGTAGATGGAAATGCCCTAGGAACTACCATGACCTATACCATATACAAGCTGAGGATAAACACAGGAGTGAAGGGTAGGGTTCATCTCACATTAAGATACTCACTCGGTTCTTAGTACAGTGACACAGCCCCTGTAAACCTTTTGGGAGCAGATTGTTCTTCTGGCCTTTACAAGCTCATATGCTTTTTCAAGTCTGATGGAACAGTCACATTAACCCCTGGGTGGACAGAGGACCAGATGTGTAGGCTAAATGCCTGGTGTATTTGATTCTGTTGCACAAAGGTCATGCTATGCCAAATATTCAGCTTTACTTCACTTGCAGCTGTACCTGACAAATTGTAGGGGAAACCCAGTAAAACTGACTTAGGCAGTTTAGAGGTTGACCCCTGTAAAAAAGTACCAAGTCAAAAACAGGTTGTCACATACAGACATAGAACGTACCCCATTAGTACAAACACAAGAAGCAGCCATTGGTCAGATAGTTTGATAATGCCTGCTAGAGCAGGTGCTCTGGAAGATCCACCTCCTCTCCATGTAATACCCATTGTATCCGGGTGGTTAATAGAGTAAGGTGGCTCCAGGTACCCCTGTCACATATCGGGATGGTGCATGATTTTAAGGGCTATAAATGCAATTACGAGTTACTCACTCCAATTTGTACAAAAACCCAAATACTTTACTTGCTGAAGTTACCCAAGAAGGATACTCACTTTTACAGTGGTAGATACTAGATCTTAATGCCATTTTTCAGTGTACATTTTCATCAAGATTGCCATACCTGTTCGCAGTTACTTTTAAAGGGGACAATATGCATGGACTGTGTTACCTCAATGGGGCACAGAACCTCCCCGCAAAATATACAGCTGGCTCTGTAATCAGTTGCCTGCAACAGTGGTCACCACCTGACTCACAGGACAATATTGTTGAAATTTATTGATGATTTCATTGATTTGTTCAATGACAAAGAAAGAGTGTGAAGAGAGCTACAATCTCTCTCTTTGTTTTCTAGCTGAACAAAGGCTGCAAAGCGTCGAGGATAAGCTACAATTTGTACAGACAAAAGTTACCTTTTGGGGAATTGTTTATCAGCTGGTGTTTGGCACCTTGACAAGAGATCGATACAGATCATACTGGACTTGACTCCTCCTAAGGGGATCTAGCACAGCTCCGAACATTTCTGGTCTTAATATCATTTTGTAGACCTTGAGATACGCTCGCTTCTCTGTTTAGGCATCCTCTTTTTGAGTGTTTGGATACACAGCCATTTAAGATGACAAAAAGAGGCACTTAAACAATTTCCAAACATTTGAAGTTGTTTAATCTCTAGCAATGCCTTGGGCACCACCTGATTTTTGTCAAGCAATTTTCACTGTACTGCACTGAGATGATGGTCATGCTCCAGGCAGTCCCTTAACAATCACATGGCACACAGCTGAGACCAGTAGCGTATTAACAGCTAGATTTTGAATACTGTGGCGAGTGGAAGCCCCTCTGTATACGGGTAGTCACTGCAGTACAAGTACTTTTACAAAAAGATCAGTGTTTGTGCTGGATTACCTGTACAATATACACTCCACATGATGTTCATAGTCATTCTCTATCTGGTACACCAGACTTATTTCTAGGGACTCGTCTGCTACGCCTGCATTGTGCATTTTTGATGCCCCCAATTGTCACAATGAATCGATGTTAAAAACCTTGAAAAACCTGCTACTATATTGCCCTTGAACCTAGACCGAAGGGGGAGGAAGTGGATGGTATTTGATGAGGAACGAAATTGATTGTGTGGCCTGATGGCACAAGAAATGAAACCGTAGGATTTGACCATGTGAAAGATTTCCCAATCAATAATCCAGATTAATGAGTTTTTGGTTGATGGATCAGGTTCCAGGAAGACGGCAGGTATTATTTACCGGATATGCAGTGGTCACGCAACACGAGGGTTTTAAAAGTGAACCAATTTCCCCGCATTTGTATGGGCAAGAAGCGAGGTTGAAAGCTCTCTAATGGAAGGTTAAAAGCGGCCGAGGGTAGATGCTAACATATACACAGCTCTTTTTACGCTAAGCAATTTGGAATTTGCCCATGACTTTGGGTCCCATATGGAAACCGGGCATTCTAAAAATAAAATGGTAAACCGATCAAGAATGCAGAATAGTGTCAGGAGCTTAATGGATAGCCCTGTTATTGCCCACAGAGCTTGGGATAATTTATAGGTAAAGCACACACAAAATCTGACAGTCCCGAAGCATAGGGAAATGCTAGAGCAGATTTGCAAGGGCAAAATTGGCTGCGAGCGAAAGCCTTGGGTTAAGGATCTTGTGAATGTACAGGCAGTTGTCACTCACCTAGGCCTGTTACCCTTGATGTCCTTAGGAACCATCAATATCAAGATCAGAAGGTCGAAATAGGGGAGTGGAGGAGATAACAGGGAGCAAACTGAATGAGTGGTGGCCTGTGGAGTGTGGGGCAATAAGCTCTGCCTCCACGAGTCCTTTTCCCCATGATGCCCAAGCCAAGGCACATGGGCTGACCCCACCAGTCCAAGACCGAATGTGTGTAGTAGACAAAAATTTGGGTTCCCTGGCATTTAGTACACGCCGCAGCCAGATATACTCAAGCATGTATGATATGTGCAAAGCACAACAAGGTTATAAGTAGTAAAAGTCCCAACAAAAACACACCCCTCGACGCTATATCCTTCCAGCTGAGTGCTAATTGGATAATACAACTTCACAAAAGTTGGGGCTTTATGACTTATGTCCTTGTTTGTTGTAGACATCTTTTTCCTGGGTTGGCCTGAAGCCTATCCAGTACGAAAGCAAACACCCAGCAAAACAACAGCCCAAAAGTTAATTAAGGAACTTTATTTGTCGATTATGGGCTGCCAGAAACAAATAGAGAGTGATAGAGGAACACACTTCCAGGGGAAATCATGAAGGAAGTGGACAGGTTGACTTGGGTATTGAACAGGCCTTTCTTGTTCCCTTCCAGATCGCAGGAGCTTTGGAAAAAGTAGAACGGTTGAATGGAACTACTAATAGCTTTATAATTCATAAAGCTATATGAGGAAACAGGGATTCCATGGCCAGAGTGTTTGCCAATAGCTTTGTTCTCAGTTCGTTGTTACACCCCTCTCAGAAAAACAAAAGCTTTATCCATATGTGACTTGTTTGGTACTTCCCCTAAGTCAGGACTCTATTTTCCACAGTCTTGCGTGCATTAGCAAGTATGACAGGATATGTTCAGACCTGCACAAAAAAACACTTTAAGCTGTTCTATAATAAAGTTTTGATTTCCTTTCCAGAGCATAGCAGTGTTCTTAAGCAGCACAACCTTGTAGCCTGGTGTGATGGGTGGTCCTTAATTGCACGTGAGTGGAGCTTGGTTCATCGTTTTGATGGAACCTTTCAAGTTCTGTGACAACTGAAACCTCGGTGAAACTAGAGGGAGAAAGAACAAACTGGGCCTGCGGCCACTGCAAGAGGGATTAATCCTCCAGTGATTAAAAAAAAGATGGAAACGATGTTTTATTTTTTATGTTGACTCACATGGGGGTGGTAACTTACACACGACATGGATATGCTGAACAATCCTTGAGGAGGATAAAAAGTTCCTTCAACATCAAAACTATTATATGTTTACTTGTAGGAAAATTATGAAACTACTGTTACATGTGACTGTTGGCTAATGTACGCACACCCCAGCAAGTGCTAAGAACTATGCCTTATCTAGCAATCACATTAAACCTGGGAAGAACTTTCACATATGTTTCTTGTTACCCCCCTGGATGGCTACTGCCTCACAATTTGTAATATGGTTCAACGATGGAATACCACTGGAGTAAACCTAAAACAATAGACAGGATGGGACAACAATTAACCCTTTTTTCCAAATTAACCTCACAACACATACAAAGAGGGTCAGAGTGGTGAGTTGGTTAGTACAAGTGGGTTGGGATTTAAGAGAGTTTTACCAGTCCAAATAGTAGAGTTAGGAATATTGGGCTATGAACTAAAAGTGTCAAGGGTTTGGTTCCTCAATTGTGATAATGTACGAACCCATGTAAAGAGTAGGAGCTACTTGTTAGTAGTGATAACCTGATCCAAATGGGGAAGGGGATTAA
The DNA here is from genome assembly GCA_025379985.1 of Phyllomedusa bahiana. Taxonomy (NCBI): domain Eukaryota; kingdom Metazoa; phylum Chordata; class Amphibia; order Anura; family Hylidae; genus Phyllomedusa; species Phyllomedusa bahiana. The sequence goes on from JAODAL010085048.1 coordinate 7,146, forward strand.
ATACTTCCTTTTGGAGATGGTGATGAGTGTGCTGCTTTGGGAATGGAAAAAATTTTCTCCGCAATAAAGCTCCTCAAGATATGGTAATGATTTTTGGACTGTGGATTTTGAAATACGGTTGGAGGTTTTGGGGATTAGTAAAAAGGAAAAGGAAATGAGATGTGTGTATAATGACAACTGCTACGTTATAAATGATAGCAATAAATCTGTTACATGGGTTCTATGACATTTCTAAAAGACGTACCAGAAGACAGGTATTATGTCTGTGGAAAGCTGCATTATTATATTGGTATTCCTTTTTGGTGTGGGAAGGACATGCACTATAGCCAGGCTGTCTCTTCTACCTTCTTTGTCCCCATAAAGATGTAGACATAAAACAAGATTCCCAGAATACTTATATAAAAGGGCAAGCAGGTAACAAACCAAGGGAGAAATGGGTAAACCTCATTTTGTTACATGGGTATAGGTTTTAATTTTTGGAAGTACTTTATTTCTTATCCTTATGGTTAATGCAAACTTGGGATATGCTATAGAGGCCACAGTTTCTTAACATGACATGATGGGACATTAGGGGCCTACTGTATTATACCCCAGGGCCTCCAGCTAGGATCAGGTTCATCAGTAAAGTAACAATCATCTTTAGATTAGTTCTAGGACTATCTTACTGCTCGGGAAGGTGGGTGTGCTTAGGTGTGGCAACGCCTGTTGTATGGTCTGTGACACTGGCTGGTTAGTGGATGTGTTGTGCTGTAGTGTTGTTTTGAGATGTTTGGTGGGTGGTGGGGGGTTTTGTTAATTATTGGGTTTTGGTGGTCGATGGGGGGGGGGGTGATAAGGGTATGGCTGGTTTTAAGCAAATTGGTTCAGAGGCCTAGGTGGTTGGATGACTGGGGGATATTACTTTGGTTATGCAAGGGTTGTATTGCTAATATTCGTTATTATATGTATGTATCAATTGTTTAATGATTGGTTCATTGTGTTAGATTGTTGCTGAACTACAATTGATAGCAATATAGTTGGTATTCGTCGTGACTTGGAGTATTTTTTTCTTCTCTTCAGAGTTTAGTCATCCTCAATATGTTTAATGAGCTAATATGGTAGGATGTATACTCTTTTTACTTGAAAAAATACCCAAAATGGCATTTGGATCTAATCACACATATCGGCTCAAAGGGGGAAATTGTGAGCGGTAATATTTGTAGTCTTTATAGTTTATTCGATTTTTATATTATACTCAAAATTTTGTGGTATCAGCCATTCAAAAGGATGTATAGATCAGGTTGAAGCAGAAAGGAATGTTAATTAGGGACACTTCCTCGTCAGACATCCGGCTCAAGATAAGTTAAAAACCAAATGTGGCTGCCCAAAAAGAAGGTATTGAGGGCTTCGAAGGGCTCTTTGTTTGAGAAAGAAGACGACCCCCTAGCTTTAAATAAAGTATAGTTTCTTGTGGGGGGGGGGTGGTTTTGTTTTAAGTTGGGGGAACTTCCTTGTTGAGAAAAGGAAAGGGCTATACAGACTACTCTGATGTTCTGTGTGACTTCATGGGGATTGAATAAATTTTTTTAAAATTTTTCCCCCTTTTAATTTTTTTAAATTTTAAAAACCCGATAAACATCTTACCCCGTTTTGGCGCGGACAACAGTTCTTAGGTACTGGCCCTCTCTAATGCTCTTTTGCTAGCAGCCTGAAACCCTGGGGACTCTTCCCTGCGGGGTTTTTCTCCAGACGGAGCTTGTTATTCTTTTTTTTACAAAGTTTTTAAAAATTTGGTTTAAATAGGGGCCTTGTGCACAGGTTTACAAACTTCATGCAAAACATGTCCCTTACAGGCTAGCTAAAAAAGCAGGCTGTATGCCAATATGCAGGATTTATCTGCTGATAAAACCCGGGGCATGGAATCGGGTTGGCTTGAGAGGGCTTGTGAAACAGCCTGGTGGAGCACATTTTAAAGGAAATCTGCACATAGATTTGCCCCCCTTGCTGAGAATGAAAAGTTAGTGACAGACATGTTGTTTCAGTGTGTGTCATTTTTTCTGTGAGTGCAGCGTTTAGAGCATTTTGCTAAATTTCTGGATTTTGCAGCCAAAAAAGAGTCCACAGCTTATTTATGAGCAGGTGTTAGCCACGCCCAACTAAGGCTGATTCAATCTATTACTTTGAATAGATATAAATCTGTGAATAACCAGTAGGTGGGAGGGTCTAACATCGAGTGGGTAGGTCTAACACCTGCTCATGAATTAAGCGGTCTCTTTTCTGGCAGAACGGGGGAAAAACTCCCCAGTTTTGGCATTAAATTTTAAAAATTGTGCATTACAGAAAAATTTAACACAGCAGGGAAAAAACGCAAGGGGTTAACGTGCTGCCCTCGCGAAGGCAGCGAAAACCTATGGACGGGTTTCCCCTTTTAAATATTATCTGTGGGTGAACATGTTGGTTTTATTGACCCATACTAATGAGTGTGAGATCAAAAATTGTTGGGCAAAAATAAATTTTGTAAAATACACCTAGGATTTAAAATGTTCTGTCATGACCCCCATTTTACATATTTTTATGCATTGATTAATAAGAGAAAGACCAAAAAAATCTGTATACCAATATAGTAGTTGGGTTTTCCTTTTTCCCCAAATAAGACCCCTTTTAAACCCCCTTTAAATTGACCTTGGATTTAAAAATACGTCCGGTCGTTTGGGGGTTAAGACCTTGGCGTAGCATCGCCCTGGAATCGCGTGAATCTAAAGCAGAGTTGTATTTACAGTGACATCCCGCGCGTCGGCCCCCACCCCGGGGTGCTCCGGGGAGGGGGGGGCTTAACCTCTTAATTATCGCGTCCTATGTCGCAATAACTAAGAGAGAAGGAGGAGTGTCCCTCCTGGTCTCTGTTTCGAAAACTGCATGGACGCTCGATCCCTGCGTCCTGCCTTTTGCAGACAGCACGGGGGCTAGAATGCCTTCTGGGTTGTCGTGCGTCCGATGCCCGGCCCTGCCTGTGGGCTGGCCCGGATCAGACTGAAGTTGTATAGGAACCAGTGCACGCAAAAAGTGTGCTTGATTTTTATTGAATGGGATTAAAAAAATCTCTTCAATCCCCCATGGGGGGAAAATAAAATAAAAATGTGAAAAAATGAAAAAAAGTGAAAAAATATAAAAACACAAAAACCCAAAAAAAAATTAAAAAAACCGTCACCGCCCTTTTCCCCCTTTACACACGCCAATCGCCCCCCCAAAAAAAAATCAAAAAAATAAGTTCCTGTATTTGGATTGCCCCATGCGTAAAGCCGCCCTATAAAAACTGTCATGTTAAAATTTACCCCTCGGTGAAAAGCCGTTAAAAAAAACCAAAAAAAAAATTCAAGAATTAAGTTTTTTGTTCATCCCGCAGCACATAAAATGGAATAAAAGTGATCAAAAAAAACCTATAAACGCCAACTTTTTAAAAATTAAAATTTTATTCATCCCCCAAAAAAAAAAACTCCCAACAAAACCCTGTATATGGAAAAAAAAAAAAGTTAGGCTCTCAGAAAAATGCGATGCATAAATTTCTTTTCACACTAAAAAAACTTTTTTTTTT
>JAODAL010085049.1:0-10716 GCA_025379985.1 Phyllomedusa bahiana
AACTAGCCACTTACCGGCTCCGGCTCCCCCCGGGCAGGTCCCCGGCCGCTCCGAGCCCCCCCGCCGGGCTCCGTACTGCCGCCTGCAAAGGGGGTTGGGTGAAGTGACGTCCCCGCGCCCCCTACTTAGCAGTGGGGGCCGGGCGCCCCAGGTGAATGATACAAAAAGCTGCCCCCATAGTGAATGATACAACATAGCTCCCCCCAGTAGTGATAGTGATACATACAAGCGACCCCCAGAGGCACCAGGGCAATAAAAAAGAAAAAATGTAGTCAATCACCTTTTCCCCCGGGACCCCTCGGCCGAGCTCCTCCCCCCAGCAGCCGCACACCGAGGGGCGTGGGGGGTGGACTTATGTGCATCACACTCCCTGCCAACCGCCAGTTGTAGATACACCTCAGGAGCGCCGCATCAAGCAATTGGGAAAGCAGGGAGGGAAAATGCACCCCCCCGTTTTCTCTCTATGTGCGCCGCACATGGCGCTCGCTAGGTCTCCCGGGGGCCAATTACAGCCTGCGCAGACAAGATCCCGACCGCCCAGACTAAAGTCACCGGGGGCCTGCATCATGTGTAGCCGTTCCGCTGCCCCGGCGGGGGGACGCGCTAACCCGGGGTCGGTCCACGGACCGGCGGTTGTGGACCCTGCCAAACAGACCATGTCGGGGAAACAAACAAAAAAAAAACTACAAATAAACCAGGGAATAAAGATGGAAAATGACAAAGAAAGGCTGATGGGTTTACCAGAAAATATAAACAAGTGAAAAACAGTATAAAAAAATGGTGTAAATAAGGATTGGGGATGCTGTATATTGGCTCCAAAAAGTATCAAAGTGAATGACAGTATACCAAAAATATCAATTTTTGCAGGAAAAACCGTAAAACAAAACCCGTAAAACATGACACGCTTTACCAGACAACGACTTTTGTCCGGACAAAAAAGTGCATAGATGTGAGCTGGGGGTTTACGATTGTTTTATTTCAGCTATTACTTTTTGGGCTGGGTTTCCCGCTGAATGGATTTTTTAAAAGCAATGGTGTAACAATTTATTTGTAAAATGTAAAAGGGGGTTTGGTGATTTTAAGATTTTATTTTATATTTTAAAAAAACATTATTTTTTAACTTACACAAGCCATTCCTCTAAGGTACTTACCAACTGGGGTTTCAACGCTTTAATTTAAGCAATTCAGAAGGATATACCAAGCTGGTGGTTCAAATTACTTTCTGCCTGAGGCAGAAGTATTAGAAGTGCTAACATGGCGGCTATGGAAGCGTTCTATTAACTCTTCCAGCTTGCCATGGTAACCGCTTGGCACCTCATGATGATGTCGTAGAGGATGGGTGGATGTTCATAGTTTGCCACTGCCGCCTCAAATCCCTGCTGTTAGCGCTGTATGTCAGCTGTAATAATCAGCCGGCACCTGCCACCTGTGGGGCAGACCCAGTGTGAACTGGTTCCATAGCTCTTTATCGGCATGATAACCTATCCATACATCAGATAAAGTGTGACGTCAGATTTTCAAGATGGGAGCTCTATTGCTGAGACCAAAACTGGCTCTGGCATTAAAGGGTTTAAAAGTGCGTCAGAAGTACCAGTAATCAAAAAATGCATATGTTTTTAAAAAAAGTTGTGCCTTTAATTCAATGTTGCCATTTAAAAAAAAATGAAACCCAAAATGCAACGTATGGAACCCAGCCTTATTTTTAAGGGGGAACCCAGGTTTAAGTAGTTTCTACCAAAAAGAAGGGAAATATAAGGGACAAACCTAGAAACCGCATAGAGATGACCACAATGTTTGACTTCTGATTCTCCCTGAACAGTGGTACCTTAATCTCCCAGAGGAAAACACTGATGCTAACCAAATTAAAATCCCACAGGCAGTAGAAGTGCAAGCTCTGTGAGAGCGAAAAAAGCTACTTTCAATTCTTATTCTCTACCAAAATGATGGTTAAGTAGAATTGGATTTTTTTAAACCACTATGTTTGGTAGCTTATGTATAGGATGGCTTGACCCATTTTGTGTGTTTGTACATAATATATGTTGTGTGTACAACACTGAAGTTTTTGACACTGATTCAATGTAAAATAGTCCATGTACAGCCTGTAAAAACATTGATGTTTGGTGTAGTTTATTTTGAGGACACACTAAAGTTACAAATCAGGCTGTGGAGTTCGTTTCCTATTTTGCAGGAGTCGGAGTAGTTCCATAAAATGGACCGACTCACAAAATATATAATAAGTTGGTCCAGTTAGTTTGATGCAGGGGCAAAGAGCAAGAGGAATTGGGGTGCTGCCAGTGCTACTGCCCCCAATATCTTCAGCCTCATCACATGAGGAGGGGAAATTGATGACATGGAGAAAGGCAAAGCGCGGGCCCCAGGGGAAAAGATTCCGCCCCCATAGCAAACAGATTTCAGCAAAATTTTACACCTGCTTTCAAAGAAGTAGAAGAGTTCAACCATTCATCAAAACTAAACTGTGGCTGAGGCAATTCCTTTATCCCCTGACATTGTTAGAGATGTTGCCCCTGTGGTCACCGCTTTCCCCCAAGTTAAATGTAGAGAGGCCGTTTCTAGCCTGTAAATAATGATGGAGGTCATGTATGCAGGATCTGATGGAGGCAATACTATTTTTCAGAACCCAAAATTTAGAGACTTCACAAATGTTCCTGCAGTGTTTTTGCATATTTACAAATTTTTGTGTCCTAAAGTCATGTCCAATAAATATTATTTACACTGACAAGCAAAATGGTAAAAAATGTTTTGAACTTGCGACTTCAGGCTTCATATCTCACCATCCATTACAGCTTTGTACATGAGGCTACTGTAATTTATATACAGTCATCTTACCTAAACTTACACATCACAAGGCATTATGGGAAAGGAGCCGGGAAGCTCACTGCGCCCTCTATTGGTTTTAACAAATCCTCAATTTACTTCTGATTCACTGAATCTTTGAGAAGCAAAAAGGAAAATTAGTCAAGCCAATATCGTCATCTACATACGCCGTTTTCGGTTTTTGCCCCTCATCATGTAGAGCAGAGCGATACTGGCTTGACTGGTGGGGGGCAATGAGTGGCTGAGAGAAGGGGAACATCTCTCCTTAGTAGAGCACCATTAAGGTGTTTTAGTGTTTTTGGGTTGCCCCTTTTTAAACCCACTACTAAGCATCTGCATATCACAAGGCATTATGGGAAAGGAGCTGGGAATATGTAGATAGCGATATTGGCTTGACTAATATTCCTTTTTGCTTCTCAAAGAATCGTGAATCAGAAGTAAATTGAGGATTGGTTAAAACCAAAAGAGGGCACAGTGAGCTTCCCAGCTCCTTTCCCAAGTATTTAGCAAGTATTTAGCATCTGCTTAGTTTACAGTTTTGCTCCTAAAATCAAAGTGTTAATTTTTTATTGTTTTGTTTAGTATTTGGGAAATCCACCTTTTGGTTTTCAATACTGCTGATCCTTCTGGGCTGTGAATCAGATTCAAGCACATCTTGACCAAAATCTGATCCAGGTCTCTTCTACAACATTCCCAATGTTGGTGCAGACTGGACTTGGATACAATTACAGCTTTTTCTTCAACTCTACCCACAAGTGTTCAAAAGATCAAAACATTGTTACCCTTTTGCTTGTCAGTGTCTGTTTCCCTAAATAGCTTGTTTATTGTATCATAAGATGATAAATAGCCTGATGTTTACGATTTTACTACAGTAAAGTTTATCACTTTAACATGCGCCATGTATGAGGGAGTCGGAGGTTTGGGAAAATTTGGGAGGAGTCGGAGTCGGGGCTTCGTCTTGCCGTTCCACAGCCTGGTTACAATGTCTATAACCGAGGGCAAGAAAAAGTGAGCCACACCCTAAGTGAAAATGGAATAAACTTTTTCAATTTGCCATTTTTCCTCCACGTGTGTTTTAAACTTGTTAGTGTTGCAAGGTCTCAGGTGGTAATGAGGAGCAGGTGTGTTAAATTTGGGTTATCGCTCTTAGGGTATGTTTCACACTGTTTTGAATACTTTTTTTCGCATCCGAAAAAGTATTTAAATCGCTGTGTAAAAACGCAATCCAACATGCACCAATGTTTGGATGCTTTTTTTGTGCAGCAGAAACGTTACGCCTACTGCATCAAACGGATCAAAATCAACATGCCCAATTCTTTGAATGGATCTGAAGACCATCACAAAGACACATGCCAATTTGTTAGATTGTTGGGTCCGAAACGCATTTAAGAATCGCTGTGTGAACATCCCCTTACTGGCCAAGCCCATGCAGCAGTTTAGCAAGGCAGGTTCCACTCGGAAAACAGGCCTCGCCATGGTTAAACCAAAAAGTTGAGTGCACGTTGCTCAGCGTCTCATCCAGAGATTGTCTTTTTAAAATAGACATAAAAGGGGCTGCGGGCGTTACTGCAGATGTTTAAGGCGTGCTAGGTTAACCCGTCATTGCTCACACCATACGCCGCACAATGCATCAAGTCTGCATGACTGTCGCCCCAGAACAAAGCCTCTTCTAAAGTTGATGCACAAGAAAGCCTGCAAATTTGGTGTCAAGCATGTGTGGCGGCAACCGGGTGATTAGTACAAAGACTATTGTGTGGTAGTGGGAATGTCACAGTTTGGGGCTGCATGAGTGCTGATATATCACTGCAAATAATAATCCCTGTTAAAACTTAACTTTTACTTATCTTTTTAAAAAAATATTAATATCTAAACCCCTATACATTTACCAATACATTTCCTAGATGATACAGCAATACTGTGCACTTTTGCAGTGGGTAATCGCCCTGATAAAGAGCGGCTCCGCTTTAATGACAGACAATATCACTACATGCGTGGGATAAACACCTTTAAAAACCCAGCTATCCCGACGCGTTTCCCCCCATACAAATTTCTTGGGTTCACGGGGTTTCAAAATTTCTTAAATGGGGGAAAAAAAGAATACGCTATATAAAAACGCTATATCACAACACATGTATTTCCCAAAATTGATAAAAAACCCTGTTACTTAGCTAAAGTGCTCCCGGGTTTAATGAGAAAAATTCCCCGCACCTCTAAATGAGGGCCCCCCCAAAAAAGGGGTTTCAGAGCACTTTTGCCCTCTCCCTTCCCCTTTTTTTTTTAAAAATGGCCCCAAAATGTATGGTAAAAAATTTTTAACCCAATGTTTACACGTAAACAAAATATTTGCATTGCTCGTTTCCAGGTTCCCCTTACCCACATGTGCCTTTTTTCTTGGGGCCATGGTTTTTTGGGCCGTTCCGGAAAATTAAAACTGGCATTTTCCGGGAAGAAAGAAAAACCCGCCCTTCTTTCCGGGTTTTCATCGGGGGAAGTGACCCCGGGCGAATGTGAATCCCGGCCCGGAACCCAGCGGCCCCTTTGGCTTTCCAAAAAGCACTGGCATTCGAAAGGCATTTAGGGGGATTGTCGCCATATCTGTAAATGAAGATGCGCTATGCCCCCAAACCATATAAAACGATTAAATGTCACAGTGTCCACTCTCAGCCATGTACTTATCCCAACAAACATAAACTACCACAATATTAATAAAAAAAAGACTAATGTGGCGGGGGAAATATATAATTGTTTTTCCCCTGAGCAAATTTTTATATGAAAACCCCTTTGCAATTAACATGGGTTTTAAAAAAAGGGGGCCAAAAAAAAACGTTGGGGGTACTAAATTTCCCATTGTCCTCATTATTTGGGGATTAAAAAGTTTTAAGTAATCAATGAATATAATGAAAAATTAAAAAATTTTGACACTGATACATATTCATTGGTAGATTTAAAAAAATTTCCAAATAGTGGTCCTCTAGGAGAGTGCAAACAGGGCAAAGCGATGTTTTAAAAGGCCCCCGAAGAAAGGGGCCTTTTCCCTAAAAAAAAACCCAAAATTTGCAAAGGGCCCTTTTTACCCCCTTTTGGTCAGAGTTTCGGTAAACCCTTTGGGGCCTCCTTACACAGGTTTGGTTTTACCCTTTTCTCCTCCTCTGGGGGAGGGTCTCACAATTTCCCAAAATAAAAAAAGCGAGAGTTTTCCCTTAACCTTATAAATTTTCCCCAACACATGTCGACCCAAAATGCTTATTTTCTTCTATTTCGTTTATCCCCCAATGTTCACCCATCTTCCCCTTAAAAAATTCTCCTTTTTTTCCCATATATTGAGTGGGCGGGGGCATGAACAAAATTAAATTTCCCCTTCCGTTTTTAAAATTTGGGCAAAATCACGTAAAAAAAAAAGGGTTTCCAGTTTGGGGCCCCATTGAAAAAAAATTTTGTTTGTTGTATGTATGGAAGGTACACATTTTTCCCCCAAAATTTGAACATCCCTTGGGTCCCCTTTTTCCAAAACCAAGTCCCTTGGGGGGGTTTTGGGTGTAAAAGACTTTTTGGATCATTCTATTTTTTTTTGGAAATCTCCCCCTGTTTGGTTTTAAATGGGAGGGGGGGGGGAAAAGTTTACCCCTCTAGATCCTAAACCCAAACATAAAAAATACCCCGGGTATTCTTTTGAGGAAAATTGGTGCCTTCTAGATTTCTGTTAAAAGGGTTTGGGCAACTAAGGGTCCAAATTGGGCTCCTTTATCTGCCGGGGGGTTCCCCTTTTAATAGATTTTGTCCGTTTTGTTTTTGTGCTCCCTGAAGGTGAATCCGGCCCTTTGTTGGTTATCCCCCGTTTAAGAAATCTCTCTTTTCAAAATACCGGACGTCCTCCTAAAACCCTTCATTTTTGGGGAGAGTTTCTTTAATTTCCCGAAATTGACCTTAAGTTGAAAACTTAAGGGAAGGAGTCCCCCCGGTCAGTGGTTTACACGTGAAATTGTTTTTATTTTTGCAAAAGTTCAAAAAAATTTAAAGAAATCTTGGCGAACAGGATTCCCATTTCATTTTTAATCTCAGTAGAGGGGAAATTTTGAAGCTTTGTCGCACTGGAACGAGACAAGTTTTTTTTTTAAAAAACCCCCCGATAAAGGGGGGAAAAAAGTTTTTATTAAATCAACATGTAAAAAAGGGGGAGTGTAACAAATTTCTTAAGACAAAAGGTTTTTTTGGTTTTTTTTTCTATGGCCCCAAACAACGACCTTAAAAAGGAATTTTGAGGGGATACTTGGGAGGTTTTAGAGAGGGCCCTTATTTTCACAAACAGAATTTAAATTTATGATCCCTTCTAATCCCCCAAATACCAACTTTCTTTTTCGATCCCCTAAGACCAAAAAGGGTTGTACCCCCCCTTAAAGGCAGACCCTTATTTTCAGGGGGGGATCGATTACGAAAAATGTGGGGATTTTTATAGTTTAAAAATTTTTCAGGATTTTGTAGTTATTTTGGCCTTCTTATATAAGAACCCCCTTGACCTTTTCCCGTAGATGGATGGGATTGTTTTTTTGAAAAAGAGGTACTTTAGGTTCTTTTGATGTTGAAAGCTGTATAGCAATTTTCCCACTGAAAGGGGAAATCCGGGGGCTGCGAATTTTTTTTTTTGTCCACAAGAACCCAATAGAAAAAAAACAGGCTCAAATACTTTCGTCATTAAATTTTTGGCCCCTTTGTGCTAGGGAAAAATTACTTTGTTTTTTAACAAGACATTAACCAGCCCCGGGGCACCCAATGGGGAGTTTTGGGTGCCCCCAATATGCAAATTTTTTCCTGGGTTTGGTGGGGGCAAAACCTTTTGGTAATTCCAAACCGGGAGATGTTCAATTCCCCCCCAGTTTATTCGGGGGAGGAAACATCGATGACATCCTCATTCTTTGGGGGGGGGGGGGGGGAAAAAAGATGCCCATTTTTGAGGAGTTTTTTTGCCCGGCCAAAAAAATTTGACTTGGGTTTAAGCATTTCACATTTGAGATGCAGGAGAGAGGGTTTTACCTTTCCTGGTGTTTTATCTTTAAAAGTTCAAAAAGGGTTAATATTCTTAAAAGATTTGTATGGGAAAACCCAAAAAGCAACAAAACAGCTTGCTACACGGGAAATTTTTTACCATCCTTTTACCCTTAAGAGAAAAACCCAAAAGGTAAATTTTTCTGAGAGTTAAGGAAATTTTTGGCCCCCAGAGATGGGGATTTTAGGGGGACATTTCAGGTATTTTGGGAGAGATTTTTTTAAATCAAAGGATACCCAAAACAAAGGCCCTGGTTTCAGCCTTCGGGCCCATGAAAAAAAAAAAACAAAACCCAAAGGGGAAAAAAAACAAAACCTTTTTCCCTTATTCCCCCAGGTAAAACCCCCCAAAGGGCCCCGGGAATAAAGGAGCAATAGAGCACGTATATTTGAAACCCCTTTGATGACAAAAACCCTAAAAGTCACCAAAATCCTCAAAAATACGGGGGTTTTTTGATGTTGGATCAGACCCTGAGGGTTTTCCCCCCCCAAACTCCCCCTCGATCCCTATCGGGGGGGTTTTGACCAAAAAAATAGACTGTTCCTTAGTCTTTTTTCACCAATACCCCCTCAAGGTCTTTTTGGGAAAGGGAAAGGCCCGAAAAAGGTAGTTCAAATGGGGGGAAAAGATGTTTTCCCCTGTCCATACAAAAAACCCAAACTAAATTTTTTTAAACAAGTGCCTCAAATGGAAAGAAATTTTTTATACGGGTTTTTTTCCCAATTGTAACAGGAAGGATATTTTTAACATGTTACACCCCCTGCCCATAAATTTTAAATATTGAAAAAAGGAGAATTTTTCAAGAAAAAGAGTGGGTGAAACATCTGGGGGATATAGGGAAATAGAAGGGGATACGTCAGTGGCTGGGACTTGGGGGTGGGAATATCTAATGGTGAAAAGGGAAATCTCTGCGCTTTTTGATTTTGGAAGTTGTGAGGCCGTCCCCCGAGGAGGGAAAAGGGATAGACGAAATCCTGTGTAAAGGGGGACCCAAAGGATTTTTCCCTATGGACTTTGTCCAACCAAAACCTAAATGAGACTTTGCAATTTGGTTTTTTTTTAATAGAATAGGCTCTACTTCGGGGTGTCAGCATTGCTTTTTCCCCCTTTGCATCTCCATAGAGGGCCTATGGGGTTTTTTTTAAGTCTGACCAATGAAAATGTATCAGTGTCTTTTTTTCAATTTTTTTAGTATATTCTTTGGGTTTTCTTACAGCTTTATAATCCAAGTCAGCTGAGGACAATGAAATTTTTACCCCGAACGTTCTTTTTTTTGGGGCCCCCTTTTTTTTTCCCATGTTAATTTTACCCTGTTTGCTTTTAAAAAATATTTGCTTTAGGGGAAAATCAATTTTTAAAGGCCCCGGGCCCCATTTTCTTTTAATTTTTTATTTATTGTTTGGGAGATTATGTGGTGTTGGGGGGGTAAGTACATGGTGAGAGTGGACACCCGTGCATTTTAAAAAATGTATATGGTTGGGGCTTTGCGCAATTTTTATTTTCAGATTTTGGGGGACAAATCCCATGAACTGCCTTCGGCAAAAACCCCAGGGGCTTTGTTGTGAACCCAGGGCCCGCTTGGGTTTGGGCCGGTTTTCAGGGATTATGCGCGGGGGTCACTTCCCGGGGGTGTTTTAACCCGGGAATTTACGGGTATTTTTGGGTTCCGGACATGGGCCCGTTGAATATCCGGGGAACGCCGTTTTTAAAACCCTGAGCAAGAAAAAAAGGCACCCTGTGCCAAGGGAAAAACCCGGAAGCGAGCATGCAATTTTTTATTGTTTACGTGTTTAAAAATTTGGGGAATTGTTTTCCATACATCTTTGGGGCCCTTTTAAAGGCTTTAAAAAGGGGGGGCAAAACAATAGGCTCTGTATCCCCCCTTAAAATTTTTGGGGGCCCCGCATTTCTAGAGGTGCTGGGGGGAAATTTTTCGTCATTATACCCCGGCGCAATTGAGCTAAATATCAGTTTTTTCATCTAATTTTGAAATACATGTTTTTGTGTATTGGTTTTTATATTTGCGTAATTTTTTTTCCAAAAGTGAGAGAAATTTTGAAAAACCCCTTATGAAAAACCCGAATTGTAGGGGGAAACGGTCGGGGTAGCTGGGATTTTTAAAAAGTTTATCAAAGCTGTTGGTTAAAGGGTTTTCATTTAAAAAGGAACCCCCTCTTTATCAGGGCGATTACTCCACTGGCAGATAGTGCACAGTATCTGTATATTAGGGTTTGTAGGGGGAATGAATAGGGGTTTAGAATTAATATTTTTTAAAAAAAATTTTGTTAAAAATTAAGTTTTAACAGTGATTATTATTTGCAAATATTATTTTTTATAAAAACCCCCTTTTTCATATAGGGAAATTTTTAGTATTTTGCCCTAGTGCTGGTTTTGGGAGCTACACTCAAATTTAGGTTAAACCCTGAATTTTTAAAATGTTCTTTGACTTATTTGAAGCAGAGCTTGGGTCCCCTTTCTTCTGGGCAACTAACAGTGTTCAACATAACCCCCCAAAATAAACCCCCCTAACACTGTAGTTTGGGCCCAAACAGGGTTTCCCGACCTAAACCCCTTTTTGAGCATCTTTGGCGCAAACCTCAAACGGAAGGGGGGGGGGAGTGGAAAATTTCTAACATCCCCTTCCCGCCCCCCCCCCTGTGAGTCAAGGAGGAGTGGGAAAAGGTTTCCCGTGGCCCTTTTGTTTGGGGGGTGCTCTAGAGAACTCAAAAACCCCCGGGAGTTAAAGGGAGTTCCCCGGAAAAAAAAAGGTGTTCACAAAAAAATTTTTCCCCACCCCTTTGGGCCAACAATTTGTCCATTTTTACTTGGGAGTGTAATTT
>JAODAL010085050.1:0-10716 GCA_025379985.1 Phyllomedusa bahiana
GCGCCGTTCTAGAGTTTTGGAAAGTGTTTTTTTTTAAGTATGTTTATTTTTTAGTTCAGCTTTTTTCTGACACTGTTTTCCCCCTTTTTTAAAGGCGATTTTTTTCGGAATCATACTCCTGCTGCACGGAGCGGAGCGCGAGATTTCTGTCGCGATCTTCGATCTGCTTCCTCGGCATGTTCGGATCCTGCTTCACTTCGCCTGCTGCCGAGCATTTAGACCAAAATAAACCTACGGTCTGCTGTCGGAGCTGCCGAGCGCTGCACTGGCCCTCGCTTTGCCGACTCGCCATCGTACATGCTCGGAGTTTTCGAGGCGCCCGCGCTCCCGCCCCGGAAACGCCTACCCCGCTCCCACACCGCGCCCACTGCCCGCCCCTTCATGCGGGGCGCAGCTGAAAGTGGGAACACTGCGCCTAACACTGCATCCCTGCATCCGACAGCGGGATTCGGGCCGGGAGGCGCAGTATACACCAAAAAACAGGCGTAAAGCCCGATCATACATGTCGCCCATAGTTGCCTAAATGGCTCTTGTGACCAAACATTCTGGGAATTTTTAGTGTTTTTGTTTCTATAATTTCTTCATTGGAAGGATTTAATTCTACTTTGGTGCATCTGTGCTTTCTATATAACACTTCTAATATGAAATATAAAAAGGAGGAAGATATGATTACATAACACCGGTGTCAGTTATTGGAAGCATGTACCTAGTCCTGCAATCTGTGAAGCTAGGAAGTCTGTTATTGCGTAAGTTCGGTGTCATGATGATGAATTAATACCAGTAATCCATGACTGGAAACTGTATTTAACAGGGTAATGGCAGCCGGAATACTTCCTATAATTGTCTGTTGTTATTAAACTATCAAAGAAGTTAAGCTGATATTATACTATAGGAAGTATGATAGGAAATTGCACTATATGCAAAAGGTTGAAATATATCTTTAGTTCAAGAAAACATCTGATGTCAAAAAAAAGTTCTCATTAGTGGAGGTCCAGATACTAACCCATAATGGAAAGCTAGATTAAAGGGGTCACAGAGTTTATTGGGGGCATTGTAGTCTCTACCCTGTTTTCACATTACTTGGGTTAAGATGATAGAGGTCAATGGAAACAATTATTATGTCATAATATTACATCAAATCTGCACTATATATACTTAAATATGCACCAACAACCCTTAAAAGGCTATTTCCATCTCATTGTTGAGCTTCAACATATAAGTTAAGGTAAATAATGAGTATTACCAAAAACATTGCTGTTCTGATTATGCTTCTCTTCAGAATTAGAGGGGATCTTATTTCCTGCTTGTGTACAGAAGCTTCCCCAGGTTACTGACTACCTCTCTCTGCTCCAACAGCCCTGGCCAAGATGGTGAGGTTGCTCCCATAGAAGCAGCAGCCGCAGCTGCATCAGCACAGGAGCTTGTTTAAATACTTTCATTTAAGCTTTAACCCTTTAGAGCTCTTTAGCCTTGTGCAATGCAATTTACAAACATCAAGTACTCATGATACTCTACTAGAATCAGCTAGAAATAGCAGAGCTGATATGCCAATCATTGCAGTAGACTCGCCCAAGCCTAGCCAGAAAGTGTCAGTCTGAAGCTGCCTGTGGCTCTGTGGAACAGCATGGTGAAAACACCTCTTTAATATTCATATGGAAGGGCACCCACAATGATAAATCACTAGGCCAGAAAGATCTCAACTCTATATTACAGAATGAAGTGTGTACCTTAGTATCAAAATGTTTCAACGTAATCTTTAGTATATCCTGTATAAATCCTACTTGCTAACTTTTGGAAGTGCTTTTTAGGGAGATTTCGAATTGCAGCTTGCTGCCAATTTTCATACATGCTGCAATAGTGTATATAGTGCATGGCACATTTTTGGAGCATTTCTCACCACGATTTTTGCCCTGGCTATTAACTTGTATGGGTGGAAATCTCGTCCAAAACCTCATTAAACCTCATCAAAAAACCTCTTCTAAATAAGCGCATTTCAGGCAAAGTTTTGATGCTGTTGGGCGCTGAAAAATCAGTTTCCAAGTAAGCCGTGTGAACTTATCCTAATAGTCATGCCCAAGACTGTATTCTAAAAGTTACCAGTACTTGATATGGATGGTACAAATAAAAAACCAGCACTGGCCACCTGGCAGTAATACCATGCCTGCCGGTGATTTACCAGATTGATGGTTAACCTACAATAGAAGGAGGACTCCCCATTTTCAGGGAGTCTCCCTGACAATCAGGGAGAGCTGGTAAGTATACTATAACTTGACAAACCTACTCTTCCCCTATACTAACCTTTCACATGGGGAATATACCTCGCTCTTCCTTAGAAGTCAGAGCACTAGCCCTGATGATACTAATTAGGAACCTCACCCTAAGGTCTTGTCCCCACGGCACGCATTTTTTCAGGGTAAGGGTCCGAAAACATAGAACATGTTCATTCTTCCGACCGGTTTTCGGACAGAATATGAACAAAGTGATATGGGAAGGGGAGGGCTTTCTCGCTAATCGCGGAGAAAAGCCGTCCCTGCGGCCATGGGGGCGGCACACAAACCAGACAAATACTGGTCGGATACACCGACTGGTATTTGTACTGTGCCGTGTAAATGGCCCCTAAGGGTACGTTCACATGACTGATTTTCAGCATGGATTTCATACAAGGATTTGATGCTAATTTTCAGAGGCAGATTTTCAGTCTCCTATATATAATAATGTGAGGTGTGGAACATGTCAAGACACGTCAATTCTTTTTCAGCGCTGGAACAACAAGGCTGGTTTTCCATTAGAAAGAATGTAACGCAGATTGGATGCTGATTCTGAGGCAGATACAGCTCTGAATCCATGCCAGAATCAGCGTCCAAAGCAACTGTGTGAAAATACACTTACAGATTCCTAGGAAGTCTCCTTTCACAAGGGGCTTTCTAGGAATCTATCAGGGTGAGTGCTAAATCTTTTTAGGCGGATGTGGAGTATTCCTCCTGTGAGGGTTAGTATAGGGGAAGAATCTATTTCTATTTATCTATTTATACAAAATATATGTAAGGTTACATTTTAAATAGTATGACACTAAGGTACACAGTTTATTTTGTATTAAACATTATATTTGTTTAAAAAAAGTTTTGCAATAGTTCCATGACTTCTGGGACTGTCAGCTGTGACTTGACTGATCCCATGGAGGTCACTATAGAGAACTGCTGGAAGAGAATGCGATGCATCCAATGGTGCCCGTGCATCAAACAAGAAAACCAAACTTCTTAAAGTACAAATAAGGAGATGAGAGGGCAGGACAAACTATAGTAGTCCTTCATTATTCTGGGACGAGCATTGTGGGTGACATGCATGAAATTTGGCATTAACAGGCCAAATTTCATGTGCATAATAATGCCATAAATGCCCCCAAATTTGAACGTTTAAACAGGGGGTGACATTTTGGCTCGGGTTTAAACCTTTTGAAAGTGGCTATGTTCCAGCAAAAAAAAATTCCGCCCTCCGGAATTGCCGTACTAAAACCTAAAAGTATGTAGCTTCGCTAGGGTTCTAGGGCCTGCCCCCCATGCCCTCCGAGTGGGGCCTTACAAACAAGTGGCGCTATGTAATGCGCGAGAAGGCATGCGGGACATTTAAAAATTTTGAACGGGGTGCCCCTGATTTTGGGTGTAACAAATAACAAAACCGATAAAAGTCTTCAATAACATCAAAAAGAGCTCCCTAAAGGTGGGAAATCATTTTCTATGAAAAGGGACAAGGAGCTTCTTTGGGTCACCCCCCCCCCCCCCCCCCCCCCCCTTCTTTGAAAGGTGAAAAATAGACCGAAATCACTGCAGCAGCTCACTATTACATGTAAGAGCTTACGGACATGTAACCACACTGACTGAGGAGGCGCTATAACCCATAGTTACTCATGCAGCTCACTATTCATGTAAAAGCCCGTAAGGGCATGAGTATGCACTTACGTAAATTTTGGGGTACTAAACCCCCAATCACTCCGCACCTAATTTTTCATGAAGAGCAGACAGGACATGCGTAACCCCACTGTACTGTAGAGAGGCCTACTAGACCCCTGACACTGCAGCCCTCATATTCATGTAAAAAGCGTACAGGACAACAGTACCGCACTGTCCTGTTAGAGGGCTACTAGACCCCCAGTCACTGTATGCACTTCAAATACAGTAATGCAGAAGGACATGCAGTACAGCACTGGCGTAAAGAGGCGCTAGACAACCATGCATACCTCACTAATACATGTAAGAGCGTCCAGGACAGCAAGTCCCCGCCTGTACTGTAGGGGAGGAGCTATAGCGCCAACCCTACCCTGCACTTCATTTAATACATGTAAGAGCTTACGGGAATGTAGTATCACACTTACTGTAGGAGGCGCTATAGACCACAATCACTGCAGCCCCTCACTAAAAAAATAAAGGAGTACAGGACATGTAGTGCGACTGTACTGTAAGAGGCGCTATAGTTGCCAAAACTGCTGCCCCCTGGACATAATGAAAAGGCAGTCCAAACATGCAGTACCCCCCTGTACTGTAGGAGGATATAAACCCCCAAACCACTACCTGCACTTCACTAAAATTAGGCTACGGACGAGCCCGCACTGTACTAAGAGAGGAGCTACTAACCGCCAATCACTGCATGCACTTCACTAAAATGTAAAGAGCAGTAAGGACATGTTTTTCAGCACTGTGCTGTGAGGGCGCTGCCCAAAACCATGATAATCATTAATACATGTAAGAGCTTTTCGGACTTGCAAAAAGCACTTTTGTAGGGGGCTCTAGACCCCAATCCCCGCATCCCTCTAATACATGTAAAGAATACAGGAATTTCAGTAACTGCACTGTAAGGTGAGGCTCTAAGACCCCCAAACCTTTGGCGGGAAACCAAATTTCCAGAGCAAAGCAAAAACCTTCCATTGAACCACCCCACCAGTCAGAACATAACCTGCCTAAGTGGTCAGATGCTTCCGATTGCATTGATGGGCCTGGGCTAAAATATTTCATACTCTCACTTTTTAGGAATTTTACAGTGTCCATAATAGCATCCATATAGTACATGATAAAGCATGAAAACAGATACATGGCATATAGGACAGTACCTTAATATATATAGGCGAGATCATTTCTATAGTTGAGCCCTCGGGGTGCCCTCGTATCTAATTCATAGACCTGGACAGCAAGAGGCACCATCCACACTATTCTTGCAGACAGGCCCTCTTCTGGCTGTGTCTACCCTGTGCCTACTGCTTGTTAATGAAAAGTGTGGCTTTTGTTACGTCCCTCTTGCTAAGGCTGAAGTTATAATCTTCATTGAAAGGAATTAATTGTACAGCGGTGATTCAGCACTTGCCCTACAGCGGTAATAATATTAATAAGAAAGTGACACAGGTATTATACTGCAGTTTCTGTATTTCTTATAAAAACATGAAATGCAGTCTTTATTAATGTCCGTCTATAATCATCATCGTACCATGGATTGAATTAAAAAAAATTATGAGAGTTTTTGAATTGGAAGAGAACAGGAAATTCTGACTGTTTGTGCAGCATGAACTGGGATGACCTCTGTTCCTGTACATTCAATAGGGGGCAAGAAAGGACAGAAATAAAGGCAAACATTTTGTTAAGTCCATAGCAACCAGTCCTGTATCTTCTGACTCCAGACCTAGGATTTTTTCTTTAATAAACTGTTTCTCCTAAATTTGGTTTCTTTTTTACAAATCCTTTCTAAATTTGGTAAGATGCGTGCCACCGGAAGGTAAATAGATTCCTTTCAACGGCGACATATTTTCCCTATATGGCGGTCCCGGCCATCAGTTCATAAGCCACAAGATGGTAACTGGATAAAACATAAAGTATACGGACCCAGCGATATCGATGAAAAACAGGTGCTTTCTTTTATTTCAATCCACCATATGGAGGGTGCAGAGAGGACCCAAGAACCGACGCGTTTCGGGCTTACAGGTAGCCTTTGTTCAGTCACATATTCTTAACATAGTCATCTGGTTAAATAGGAGAGGGAAAGGAAAGGGAGATGTGTTCTACAAACATACACGTCCTTTCTCCTTACATTACAATCAAGTTAAAAACATGTTCAAGAAGCAAATATACATAATAGCATCCATATAGTACATGATAAAGCATGAAAACAGATACATGGCATATAGGACATTTACCTTTAATTTTATATAGGATAGACATTTCTTTTTAGTAGGGGCCCTCGTATCTAATTCATAGATCCAGAACGCCTCGCGCATGCGCACGAGGTGTTGCCAGTCTCCTCCGTTTGTGGGGCTATCAACTTTTTCTAAGCCATAACATCGTAGGCTTTCTACTGATCCTGCATGGGTTTCTATAAAATGTTTCAACGCCCCAGAATGAGAAATCTGGCCTTTCTTAATGTTATTAAGGTGCTCCGATATGCGTGTTTTGAACTTACGAATACTACTGCCAATATAGGTTTTACTACAAGATGTGCAGTGAATGTGCGGCGAAACATTTTATAGAAACCCATGCAGGATCAGTAGAAAGGCTACGATGTTATGGCTTAGAAAAAGTTGATAGCCCCAAAAACGGAGGAGACTGGCAACGCCTCGTGCGCATGCGCCAGGCGTTCTGGATCTATGAATTAGATACGAGGGCACCCTGAGGGCTCAACTATAGAAATGATCTAGCCTATATATATATTAAGGTACTGTCCTATATGCCATGTATCTGTTTTCATGCTTTATCATGTACTATATGGATGCTATTATGTATATTTGCTTCTTGAACATGTTTTTAACTTGATTGTAATGTAAGGGGAAATTACGTGTATGTTTGTAGAACACATCTCCCTTTCCTTTCCCTCTCCTATTTAACCAGATGACTATGTTAAGAATATGTGACCGTGAACAAGGGCTGCCTGTAAGCCCGAAAAGCGTCGGTTCTTGGGTCCTCTCTACACCCTCCATATGGTGGATTGAAATAAAAGAAAGACCGTTTTTCTCGAATGCTGGGCCCCGTATACTTTAGGGTTTTTTTTATAGGGTATATATATATAAGGTACTATAGGGTATACTTTTACACAAGTGCCTACCTTTGGAAAGACTATTAATGCAGTAAATAACAGCATAAAATATGGATATATCTCAAATTTACAACTTTTTTTGTGGCTGTGATATAAAGAAGTTTACCTATAGAGAAATTGATTCATACAAAAGTACACAGGGGATTTTAAAAAGGAAATCTTCCCCCAATATTTTTATTTTTACTTATTAAAATGAGATACTGATACATATTCTTTTTCTCTCAGCTTTTTTAATTCTTTGTTTGTAGATTTTTATATTTCTGTTTTCTTTATATGATTATGGGGGCGGCCATCTTGCCTGAGCTGATTTTAACAGCATTTAGAGAGAAGCTTTACAGCACTTTCATGGACATAGAAGACCCATTGACTTGTATAGGGAATTTTTTTACATGCTATGTGACCTGGGAAGAAATCATTGTGAAGGAAGGAGGAGAGGGCAGCTTGACCTTCCCTTTGTGAAGGTGAAATCTGTTTTTCTAAATATTGGTGTCCCCTTTTAATTTCCTTATTGATAATGAGGAGACTGCTGAAAGTTTTCTACAGGCAGGAAGTTTCAGAATTTGGGGTTGCCCCAGGGCAGGGGGTTTGACCTTTTTTCAGACGGTTTTCGGTTATGAAAACCGTCTGCAAACCGGCTGACAAACTTTTACACAGACCTCTACGGAAAACCTGCGCCGCGGTCCCCACTGCACGGGTTTTCCGCCCCGCCGGCGGTCTGAAAACATTGATCATGTTCACTCTTCCGACTGGTTTTCGGACGGAATATGAACATGTCAGTGGGAGAGGAGAGGGCTTTTTTCCGCTAATCGTGGAGAAAAGCCGTCCCCCTGCGGCCGTGTGCACTATACTGTGCTAATACCGGTTGAATAAAGCGACTGGTATTTGTCCTGTGCCGTGGGGACGCGGCCTTAGACTACGTGGCCAAAGTGAAAACTGCAGGATTTCAGGATTTTTTTTAAAATTTTTTGATGCGAAGGAAAAAAAAACAAAATTTTTTAAAAAACCAATTTAAACATAAACATAAAAAAATGGGAAAAGTTTTTGATAAACCAACCCCCTTTTAAAATTTGACAAAAAACAACACAGCTTGGACAAAGTGATCATATTGGAAAATATCTGCAGATCAATGTTACTGAATTTTCACACAGCAGGCTGTAGTACTAGGCTCTACTAGCTTTGGGTTCCTTCCTAACCTGTGAACTTTACATATGAGCCAGCTGATAGTTCATGTCAGGCTCTATTTTTGGCTGGCATGTCTCACTTAACCAACTACATGGCATGGAGTGATAAGGCTTCCCCATGCTTATATATTCTGCATTAGCTGATCTAATGTTCATCAGCCACATCCATAATAATATACCCATTCAGACGCTTCCTATCTCTGTCTCTGTGAAACAGTGTATTCATACGAAAGAAAAAAGGTCAAACACATTATTCTGTTTGCAAAGACAGCTGCACTTGATATATTCCCTGGTTGAGTATTTGAGCAATATCTGCTTACAATCAATACTGCTCTGAGGTCTGTCAGTTGTCAGCAGAGAGTTGCAGTGTCCATTATCTGGAATAACCTGCTTAGTCTTTGTCATAGTCCCCTAAAGAATTTTACAAACAACAATGTTATGTATTTTTGCCAAGGCCCCCTTCTCTTTCCATTAGGGATTCTGCATGGGGCAACCCCCTCTGTGACACCCATAGAGTCCAATAGCAGCATGTACACATAGGTTTGATAGCTGAAACAACCCCTCTATTTGCCACCAAAACCAATCTTCAAAAAGGGAAAAAGGGGCGAAAATTCTTTAAAAGTCAAATATGTGAAAGGGAAAAACACAAAACTTTGCATGAAAATTTTTAACCTAGGCCTGTAAGCAAATTTGTTGAGATAAGAAAGACATAAAAATAGCAGAGTTTAGTTCAGAGAATGGATGTGAGGATTGTGCATTGCTTATTGCTTGCCTTTGACCCTGGGACCTGCTGTGTTGGAGGTTCAGCGTTCTCCTTGCCAACTAGCAGGGCAGCATTTAACCTGACCTCAACATTAGGAGCTGATGTCCATTTCCCTGTCAAACTGGCTTTAAAAACCAGCCTCTGCTGCCGGTCAGGGCCTGAGTTATCCAAAGTGCAAGCTTGGAGATTACTCTAGGTCTCTGGCAATCTGAATTCCTTTATTCTGTTTTCCCTACCTATTCCGGACCCCTGTCTACCTTTTGTCCCTGTGTCCACTAGATCTAGCCGTCTGTGCCTCCATCTACCCAGTATCCTGCTGATCAGTTCCTCTGGCGTTCCTGTGTCTACACAGCACTGGATTCTCGTCGTATTTTCAGCGGATTCAGTATTTAGAATCTGCCAAAAATCCGACTATACTCAGCGATGTGTAGACTTCAATAGAAAATCCATACTGTAGTCTACTCAGCATGGGTTTCTACTGAAGCCGCCAACCGTCTGGCGGAATATAGAACATAGCATTTGCTCCAATCACTACAGCGGGGTAATAAGGGTAACTCTGACAAAAGCTCTTACAGTAAATAAGCAACAAACACACTAATAGGTATACAGTGGCAATGCACGAAATTGCCAAAGTAACACCAATATAAATCCACACACCTATAAAAACAGCACCAATACGCACACCTGTGAAAATAGCACCAATGTAGCTATAGAAAAACTTATTTAGCAAGAATCCATACTGCAACCTTATAAGTGGATGTACATTCCTGCTGGCTGTAAGCTATATCTTTGTAGTTCTGTGTTAGGCAGTCTACCTTATTCTGCTTTCCCTCGCACCAGTGTCAGCATGTACGGTTGCTCCAGAGGGTAGTGTTCATGTCTTTTGCTGGCAAAACTAATGGTTGAGTAAGACTGTTTCAATTTGTATGCCATAATGTCTGATTAATAATATATATTATCACAGTGTATCAAAAAATATGAAGAATAATAAATGGACGTTCTTAAAGCCATTAAAATTGCTCAAAAAAGCAGTTACGGAAGCCTACTAGCCACCAAACATCCAATGCGTTTTGGAACAGCAAGTTCCTTCCTCAGGGTAATGGAACCAGGGCCGGAGTGGGAATAAAAATCAGCCCTGGCACAAAGCCTGCACCAGCCCACATACAATATCCGCTTAAAAAATGTCCCTTGTTCTCGCACTTCGCTACTGTCTAAAATAAACTGCACTATAAAGCTGCTTTCACACGGAGCATTTTTGGTGCATTTTTGATGTGTTTTTTGTGCGTTTTGTGCAGAAAGGCAGAGTAGTTAATGCTGAACATTTCTCCACAAAAAACACATCAAAAAATGCACCAAAACCGCTCTGTGTGAAAGCCCCCTACACACAAGCAAGAAGAGAACCGTGGTGCAGAGAAAACCCCTCATCCAGTCAGTGTGCACTTTACAATCAGGACAAGCCCGACACTGACACTACATAAGCACCAACATAACCTACAACCAATCACATCCCCAGTAGTCAGGTCACCATCACATGAATACAGCACTGATTCAACACAGAAGTAAAAGCAGAGACTCATAGGAGACGTCAGCGCTGATGGGAGTTGTTCTCTTCTCCTTTTTCTTTTTCTGGCCCAAACCTCCATGACGCCTTCCCTTGTTTTTCCCTTCCATTTCTTTCTCCGTCCATACAGCTGCAATGTTTCT
>JAODAL010085051.1:0-10716 GCA_025379985.1 Phyllomedusa bahiana
TCCTGAGCCGGCTCCTGGGGGGTCCTGTGTTGCTGAGCGTGCCTCTGAAGGCCCCTGTGTTCCTGAGCCGTGCTCCTGGAGGCCCCTGTGTTCCTGAGCCGTGCCTCCTGGAAGGTTTCGGTGTTCCTGAGCTGTCCCTCCTGGTGGTGTCCGGTGGTCCTCTGCAGTCCCTACTGGTGGTGATCTGTGTCCGCTGTTGTCTCTCCTGTCCCACAGTGGTCCTGGCCTTTCCTGTCATCTCCAGCCTCCGGATCGGTGACCATCGTCCTTGCCTCTTTGTACTTGTGTTCTGTGGACAGTAGTCGGGCCTAGGCCTTACTTCCCTGGCCACGGTAGGTGGAGTCTGCCTCTGTGGTCCCAAGGATCCACCTTCCCATCTTCGTTTCAAGTGTTTCCCTTTGCTTATTGTACCATGTTTTCTCAAATAAAGCCTTGAAATGTGACAGTATACTCAGGCCATGGATCCATGGGATGTAAGGTCAGTCTACTATAACCCTGCTGACTTCCATCGGTTTGCAGAATACTTCGGACAAGCACTAAGGGGCCATCCTCTATTGAATCAGCTTCTACGGACAGGATTTTCCTACGAACACGCCTCCCTGATTACCGCAAGTCTCTCCACAGAACTACCATGCAAACCTGCTCCTAAGGACTGCCTTTCTGTTTCCACGCATAGTCCTGGTGGTACCAATGCTGAGTCGACTTCTACACCTCGTCCCAAAATTCGTAAGTCCAAGTCCCAGTTGGCATCTGTGTCTTCACTACCCACTCCAGTATCACTGAATTCTGCGCCTGATGTCTTCTCTGCCTCTTCTTGTACGGCTATTAAGCCTAAGGCTCCCCCTGCACCTGTTGTTCACCAAAAGACCTCCATTTTTTCTGTGGATACTGCTTCTAGAAATTCTCAAATAAGGAAGGCTTCCATTCCTACTACCCATGTTTCCTGTCCTGCACGCAAGCCTTCTAAACCCAGTCCAGTTTTCAAAAACTCCAAGCTGTGTTTTATCGGTGGAAGCTCTAAATTCTGTACTGCCAGAAGAAATTTCAAGTCCACCAAAATCTTAGAAGCTACACCATATTTTTCTAACTTGGCTCCTCCCTTGTCTACTATCTCTGCCCTGGAACCCGTTTATAGTAGTGCCAGCAACCATTCTGTTGACAAATCTGCATCCATACCTATGCCTTCTAGTCCACCTCAAGCTTTTGTTTCCAAGCAGCCAGACCCAGCTTCTGATCCTGGATTGGACTCTGTATCCTCTATTGCTCAAACATCTTCTCCTGGAACCCCTGAGGCTACCCCAGTTATTTCTGCACCTTCTCCTACCTTGTGTGATTCTACAGGTCACGTACCGGCTCAGATTATGCCTGAATCTGCCTCTGTATCAGCAATGGTCACTATGTCCTCTGATTTGCCTAATTCCGTTTCCATATCGTCTCCTGATTTATGTGATCTGTTGTCAAGTACCAGCTCTGATTGTGCCTGAACCTGTCTACCAAGTACCTGGACCAACTTCTTGTTCTCCTGCCTTGCAATTGATTGTAAGGGACCACAAGCCCCGCCCAGAGCATGTACGTGTGAGGGAGTGTGTGCCTGTTGTTACGGTCTTGAGGTGGATCCGCTGGACCACCGCAGGCGATGGTGTAAGCCCACACCAGGGAGTGGAGTCTAAGTGGGTCCCGGTATTCACCAGAGCCCGCCGCAAAGCGGGATGGACTTGTTTGCGGCGGGAGTCCACCAGGTCACTACCACTGGCGGGGTTTTGCCTGCGGTGGCGGCCAAGGGTAGGCGAGGTACAGAATCGGCGTCCAGGCTCGTAGCCCGGGGACAGGCAAGAAGGTCGGGGCAGGCGCTGTGGTTCGTGAACGTAGACAGGCAGAAGGTCAGGGCAGGCGGCAAGATTCGTGGTCGGTAAACGTGAGCAAAAGGGTTCGGTACACGGTAGGCAAGACAAGGCTTTCTGGTACGCTTTCTCAATAGGCATGTGCACTAAAGATCCGGCAAAGGCCACTGGGAAGAGGCTGGGCTAAAATAGGAGCAGTGCCCGGCAATGGCCAATTCCCGGCGCACTGTACCTTTAAATCTCAGACTGCCGGGCGCGCCCCGCTCCCTAAGGGGGGGGCGCCGCGCACGCCGAGAGAACTGAGACGGACGGGGAGGAAGCGAGGCCGGGTAAGTCCATTTGGGGACCCGGGCAAGCGGGATAAAGCGACCCCGGACCCGAGGTGCGGGACGGGGCGCCGCTCGGGGTCGGGGCACGGACGCGCCTGCGACCCGGGACGAGGGTCGCAGGGGCGTCCGTGACAGTACCCCCCCCCTTGGGTCCCCCCTTCTTTTTAGAGTGGAGGAATTTCTGAATAATGCTGCGGCCCCAGATGTTCCTCCTCCGGCTCCCACGATCTTCCTCGGGCCCGAACCCCTTCCAGTCAACTAGAAAATAACGTTTTCCCTCTAGTCCCCTCCTCATACCCAGGATTTTTTTAAACCCCACAAAGACATTAGCTGCATCACCACAGACGGAGGATGGACTGCCGTCTGAGAGAAGCGATGAAGGACCAGAGGTTTTACGAGCGAGACATGACAGGAGTTCGGGATACGCATGGTAGGAGGGAGCCGGAGTTATAGGCCACCGGGTTTATGCGCTTAAGGACCTCGAAGGGTCCTACACAGCGGGGTCCCCAGTTTGTAGGAGGGGATTTTGAGGGGGACATATCGGGCCTGACCACCCCACACCTTATAAACCCGGGGAAAGACAGGAGGAGGCCTCTTCTTTTTCTGCCTGCCCTTCATGCGGTCAGACGCCGGAGCAGGGATTGGGGGTCAGGGACCAAACGGTCCCTATGTCCTGGACCAAGTGTAAAGCAGCTGGGACCTCGGATGAGGGATGCTAGTGGGAGAGGGGGCGGGGATGTAAGCCGTAACAACGTAGAAGGGCGAGGCACCCGCGGACTCTGACTCTAGGTAATTATAAGAAAATTCCGCCCAAGGAAGTAAGTTGGCCCAGTCATTTTGCCGTGCGGACACAAAGTGGCGCAGGTAACACCCCAGAACTTGATTCACCCTCTCCACCTGGCCATTCGTCTGAGGGTGGTAAGCCGAGGAGAAGTCAAGCTTCACCTTTGGCGCAAAAGGGCCCGCCAGAATTTGGAAACAAACTGCACCCCCCGATCAGAGATGATTTGGAGAGGAGACCTTTGCAGCCCGAAAAATGTGGAGAAAAAATAGCTCGGCCAGGCGCGGGGCCGAAGGCAGAACCTGGCAAGGGGACCAAAATGTGCCATTTTAGAAAACCGGTTTCTACCACCCCCACACAACGGTTTTAAACCGGGGACACGGGGGTAGGCGGTTATGAAGTCCATCCCCTACGTGAGACCATGGTTGCATAGGGATGGGCATGGTGCAAGAGACCCTGCCGGCTTATGGCGAGGAGCCTTGTTGCGAGCACAGGAGGGTACACGCCTGGACGAACCTCTCTAACGTCCTTAGCGAGGTCCTGCCACCAATAGTACCGGGAAATCAGGAGAAACGTTTGTGGGGCACCGGGGATGCCCGGCCACCAGCGAGCAGTGCCCCCCACTTCAGGATCGCTAGGGAGCGCAGGGCGGACTATGTCTTTCCTGGTGGGATGTTCCGGAGGACGACAGGAGCTGCGGAGATAAGGCGTTCCGGAGGAATTATGTGTTTGGGGATTGCTTCTTCACCCACCCCGTCGGTGGCACGGGAGAGGGCATCTGCCTTCACGTTCTTCTCGGCAGGACGGAAATGAATCTGAAAATTAAAGCGGGAGAATAAAAGCGACCACCTAGCCTGGGTGGATTAAGTCGCTGGGCAGTCTGGAGGTACGGAGGTTTTTTGATCCGGAAAAATACAAAAGGGGTGCGGGCCCCCCCCGCAAAATATCCCCCTTCTTCCAGGGCCAGTTTTATGGCTAAAAATACACGATCACCAATGGTGAAATTCCTATCCGCCTGTGAAAAGGTTTTGGAAAAGAAGCCACAAGTGACTGTTTTGCCTATGGGCCCTTTTTGCGGGGAGGATTGCTCCAGCGCCTACCGATGAGGCATCACTTCAACGAAAAGGGGTTTTCGCTGGGTCCGGCCGCGAAAAGGATGGACGCAGAGGCAAAGGCCGTTTTTTAACTTGGTGAAACTTTTTCCCTCGGCCTCGGAAGGCCAGCTCCGTGGTTTTGGCGTTCTTCCTCGTAAGGGCCACAATGGGGCCCCAGCGTGGGAAGTGCGGAATAACTGCCGTTAAAAAGTTGCAGAAGCCCAGGAACCGTTGTATGGCCCGCGGGCCCCCACTGGGGTCGGGCCATTGCAATACGGCTGACAACTTGGCTGGGTCCATCCGTAGCCTTGGTCCGAGATAATATACCCAGGAACGGAAGACTGATTGATGGAAGAGGCACTTCCCTAATTTGGCATACAAGTGATTAGCTCGTAGGCGCTGTAGCACTTGACGGCCGTGAAGGCGGTGAGTCTCAAGCACAGGAGAGTATATCAGGATGACGTCCAGGTAGACCACGACACAGGTATAGAGAAATCCCTGAAGACATCGTTAACGAACTCCTGGAAGACGGCAGGCGCTTTAAACAGAGTCCAAAAGGCCCAATCACCAGGTACTCGAAGGGGGCCGTCTCTGGTGTTGAAGGCCGTCTTCCACTCATCGCCCTTGCGGATCCGGACCAAATTGTAGGCCCCCTCTCGATCCAGCTTGGAAAAGACCCTTGCGCCCTGAAGAACGGGTCGAATAGTTCCGTGATAACGGTAGAGGGTACCGGTCTTTACGTGATTTTGTTCAGACCCCGGTAGTTCGATGCAGGGGCGTAGGGAGCCGTCCTTCTTTTCCACAAAGAAGAATCCTGCTCCTGCGGGAGAGGAGGACTTCCGAATAAATCCTTTCTGTAGATTTTCCCGGAAGTATTCAGACATGGCTTGAGTCTCAGGAACGGATAAGGGGTAGACTCTGCCCCGGGAGGGTGGTACCGGGCAGAAGATCAATCGGGCAATCATATGGACGATGTGGCCCGGGAAGGTCTCTGCTTGCTTCTCGGAAAAGACATCAAAAACTCACGATATGACGCGGGGAAGACCCGCTAGAGCTTTTGAGGTTAACCGGAGGGAAACAGGAAGCACCGGGCGAGGGCCGCCACCAAAACAGCGAGACCGACATTCTGGGCCCCATCGCAAAACTTGCCCGTCTGCCCGTTCAAGCACCAGGCATGTTGCTGCAGCCACGGAAGACCCAATAGGATGGGCGAGGAAGACCGGGGTAAACACTAGAACGACAGTCTCTCTTTTATGCAGTGCTCCAATTTTGAAGGAAAGTGGCTCCGTACGGTAACGGGACTAGATCGCTGAGGATCTCCCCATGACGGAGGGGGATGGATAGTGGTCTCTCCAGGAGAACCACGGGAAAAATGGTTTTTGAGACACCACGGCAGCGTCCAAGAAGTTCCCAGCCGAAACCGGGGTCCAGGAAGGCTGAAGCTTGAAAGTGGTTCCGGTTCCGTGCTGAAACCCGGACGGGTATGTTCAGATGAGGAGAGAGACTGCAAACCCCTAGGGCGCCTCTCCCACGTAGCAGGTGCGCTCCGTACTCCCCGGCCGTGCGGACGGAGTATGCAACCCTGAGGAGATGTTCAGGGCTGCCACAGTAGAGACATAGGTTCTCCTTACGCCGTTGGTCAAGTTCCTGCGGAGTCAGGTGGGGGTCTATCCACTGGCATGGCTCTTCCACGGCTGGGTGGAAGGAGGCTGTGGAGGCCGTAGAAACACCGGAGCAGGACGGACCAGGCGGCGTGGGGAGGATGGTTCTTGTCTTGGCGGAGCTTCCTCACTCTCCCCTGTGAAGCGGAAAATCAATCCGGTTAGCCAAATGGATGAGCTCGCTTAAAGAAGGGCGTATGGTCCCGGGCGGCGAGGGCATCCTTAATCTGGCTGGAGAGACCCTTCCTGAACGTGGCGCACAACGCTGAATCGTTCCAAGCCAGCTCCGATGCAAGTGTGCGGAACTGCACGGCGTAGTCTCCCACGGAGGCGTTGCCTTGATGCAGGTTCAACAGGGCGGTCTCAGCAGACGAAGCGCGGGCCCGGCTCTTCGAAGACGCTCGGGAAATTCCCTGAAGAAATGTCACCAGGTCAGCGGGTGACCGGATCGCCTCGGTCCCCGAGAGGAGTTGCCCAAAGGGCCCGGGCTTTACCCGCGAGGAGACTGACCACGAATGACTCATTGGATCTTTCCGTAGTGAACTGACCAGCCATAAGTTCCACATGAAGGGAGCACTGGGTGATGAAGCCACTGCAGGCCTTAGGTTCCCGGTCGTACTTTGTCGGCATGGACAAGCGGGCTTAGGGCCAAAAAGTAAGCGACTGTCACGGGAGGAACCACTGCAGCCGACTGCTGCTGCTGAGTGGCGATGAGCTGCTGCATCATGGAGGAGAGCTGCTCGAGCTGCTGTGCATGCTGCGTGATCTGTTTTGATTGTTTGACCACGACGGTGGTGATTTTTGGCGACGCTCGGCAAGGACGCCTTTGGGGGGATCCATGGCCGATCTTACTGTTACGGTCTTGAGGTGATCCGCTGGACCACCGCAGGGGCGATGGTGGGAAGCCCACACCCGGGAGTGGAGTCTAAGTTGGGTCCCGGTATTCCCCAAGAGCCCGCGCAAAGCGGGATGGACTTGCTGCGGCGGGGAGTCCACCAGGTCACTACCACTGGCGGGGCTTGCCTGCGGTGGCGGCCAAGGGTAGGCGAGGTACAGAGATCGGCAGTCGGCTCGTATCGGGACAAAGGCAAGAAGGTCAGGGCAGGCGGCTGTGGTTCGTGAACGTAGACAGGCAGAAGGTCAGGGCAGGCGGCAAGATTCGTGGTCGGTAAACGTGAGCAAAAGGGTTCGGTACACGGTAGGCAAGACAAGGCTTTCTGGTACGCTTTCTCAATAGGCATGTGCACTAAAGATCCGGCAAAGGCCACTGGGAAGAGGCTGGCTAAAATAGGAAGCGTGCCCGGCAATGGCCAATTACCGGCGCACTGTCCCTTTAAATCTCAGATGCGGCGCGCCCCCGCTCCCCAAGGGGCGGCGCCGCCACGCCGAGAGACTGAGACGGACGGGGCAGGAGCGAGGCCGGGTAAGTCACTGGAGACCCGGGCAGCGGGATGAGCGGACCCCGGACCCGAGGTGCGGGACGGGGCGCCGCTCGGGGTCGGGGCACGGACGCGCCTGCGACCCGGGACGAGGGTCGCAGGGGCGTCCGTGACACCTGTCAAGGTGCGCTCTCGCTGCAACCCTCCTCTGGCGGCTGTCTTTAGTGTCCGATCTACGCCTTCCACAGTTATAGTGCCACCTATCTTGGAGAAGCCACAGCAGGTCTGCTTGTCTCTCCTAGAAGAGGATGCTTCCCTGATTCTGGTGTCTACTCCTCATTCAGTTGTGTTGGTTCCACCAAATCCTGTGGATGAGGGGTTCTCTGTAATGCCTACTGTTCGGGGTCCCTCTGGTTCTGAGACAATCCTACCAAGCCTTGCCTTTCCTGTGGTACTAGACTTGGACATCGAGCAAAGTGAGACGGAGTTCGGCCCTACCGATGTGTTGGAATCCTGCCTTGAAGCTCCTGTGCTTTCTGGTGCCCTCCAGCCATCTGTTCCTACGGAGTCTTCTGTCATGAAGTTATCCCAGTCTCCTGTTGATTTCCAGGCTGCTGGTTCTACAACTCCTTTGGATTCTGAAGATGTTGAACCATCTGCACTGCTTAAATCTGGTGACCCCGTTTCAGTTCTGCTTATGGGACTTCAGCTTGCAAGCCTTTTTACTCTCAAGCTCCCCGAAGCCTCCTGTCCTGGTGAGCCGAAGGCATCCGGGACCCAGCTTTGTCCCTGTATTAGGCGCCTCTATACTAAAGTTACCTTGTCTGGCTCAGTCTATTTTTTTCAAGAAGGACCCAACTCTTGATGTGGCTGTTTGGCATGGTCCTAAGCGAAGTACCTGGGTCCTCAGGTGGAATGATTATCCTCGTATCCCTAAGCCTTCTCTGAGAGAGGAGAGCCCTAAGGAGGGGGGTACTGTCATGATCTGCAAATTCCTCTGCCTCCTGCCTGCATGCAATTGTGTGTTTGATCCTGGCAGTTGGAATCTGCTAATTCTGTTCAGTGCTGCAACAGTTAACACCTCAAACTGGGGTGGGCCAGGTGCAGCACTTGCTCATCGCTGACTCCTATAAAAGATGCCTCCTACCAACAGTCTGTGCCTGAGTATTGGTGTTGCTAGGCCAAGGCCCACTTCCCTGCCTCAAGCCTCCTGCATCCTGTCCTGGCTGCGTTCCTGGAAGGTTCCTATGTTCCTGAGCCATGCCTCCTGGAGGGTCCCTGTGTTCCTGAGCCATGCCTCCTGGAGGGTCCCTGTGTTCCTGAGCCGTGCCTCCTGGAGGGTCCCTGTGTTCCTGAGCCGTGCCTCCTGGAGGGTCCCTGTGTTCCTGAGCCGTGCCTCCTGGAGGGTCCCTGTGTTCCTGAGCCGTGCCTCCTGGAGGGTCCCTGTGTTCCTGAGCCGTGCCTCCTGGAAGGTCCCTGTGTTCCTGAGCCGTGCCTCCTGGAGGGTCCCTGTGTTCCTGAGCAGTGCCTCCTGGAAGGTCCCTGTGTTCCTGAGCCGTGCCTCCTGGAAGGTCCCTGTGTTCCTTAGCCGTGCCTCCTGGAAGGTCCCTGAGTTCCTGAGCCGTGCCTCCTGGAAGGTCCCTGTGTTCCTGAGCCGTGCCTCCTGGAAGGTCCCTGTGTTCCTGAGCCGTGCCTCCTGGAAGGTTCCTGTGTTCCTGAGCCGTGCCTCCTGGAAGGTCCCTGTGTTTCTGAGCAGTGCCTCCTGGTGGTGTCCGGCGGTCCTCTGCAGTCCCTCTTGGTGGTGTCCGGTTGTCCTCTGCAGTCCCTCCTGGTGGTGTCGGGTGGTCCTCTGCAGTCCCTCCTGGTGGTGTCCGGTGGTCCTCTGCAGTCCCTCCTGGTGGTGACCTGTGTCCGCTGTTGTCTCTCCTGTCCCACGGTGGTCCTGACCTTTCCCGTCATCTCTAGCCTCTGGATCGGTGACCCTAGTCCTTGCCTCTTTGAACTTGTGTTCTGGGGACAGTACTCTGGCCTAGGCCTTACTTCCCTGGCCGCGGTAGTTGGAGTCTGCCTCCGCAGTCCCAAGGATCCATCTTCCCTTTTTCGTTTCAAGTGTCTCCCTTTGCTTATTGTACCATGTTTTCTCAAATAAAGCCTTGAAACGTGACACTCACTATGTGGTAGTGTTATGTGGTCATGGTCTTTTGGTATTAGTCACTATGTGGTGGTGTTATGTGGTCATGGTGTGGTGGCATTACTCAGTCACTATGTGGTGGTGATGTTGTCATGGTGTGGCAGAATTATTTGATCTCTGTATAGCGGTATCATTGATAATAGTCTTGGTGTGGTCAGTAACAGTAGGGTGATATTTGCTCCTTGTATTATGTGGTCACTGTACAACTATTATATAGAGGTATCATCATCCATAGAACATTGTCTTACAGCTATTTGTATGGATTTCTGTATATACTGTACATTACTTTATATAAATACATATTTACAGACCCTAGTGGAGCCGCTGTTGTGTTGGTGCTGGTCTGCTGGAGGGGCGGGGCATGATTTTGTTTGGTGGGGCGTGGTTAGAGGCATGTCCTGGTGTGATGTCATTTGTTTAGGCGTGGTTGGAGGCGTGACTTGATGTGATGTCATTTGGTTGGGCGTGGTTAGAGGTGTGGCTAATGTGTCCCTCTTTGCAATTTCCAAAAGTTGGGAGTTATGTAAATTGGAATTGCTGGATCGTTTTTCGTTTCATTAATTTCATACTGAACTTTCGACCGGAAAGACTTTTTAAAACCGTTTTTCTCCCCTTTTTTGTCCTTTGATCACTGGTAGACCAGGAACCACAACATATCATTCCTCCCGAACGACTGATTAACATGGCTCCCACCTCCATATGCAAATGCTTCCTGGGACCTTCTGCCCCGACTGAGAAACATATCCTTTATTGGGGAAACTTTCCAAATTTTGGCCCCAAATTGGGACCTGAAAACCCTCTGTTTAAATTCCCCGCATAAATTTTTGGGTACACTTTCCCCGAATGTCAAAATTTCTGACTGCTTTTCTCTTTTGCCCTTTAAAGGGTTCCGTAGAGACTTGCTGGCCCTATTACTGCCTTTGCTGATTCCTGAAAGGCCTTGGACGCACATAGCCATGGACTTTATTACGAATCTAGCCCTTAAGCTGCCTGTATGGTCATCTGGGTGGTTACTGATCGTTTTTCTAAAATGTCTTATTCCATCCCCCTCGAAGGTCTTCATTTTTTTCAATGCATTTTTTGGCTTCATGGTTTACCTCTTCACATTGTGTCCGACCATGGTGTGCAATTTGGGCGGAATGTATGAACGGGGCTGCGCCAGAAGCTTGGCATCTTTTCAGCCTGACATCCCCATCCCAATAGTGTAAAGCCTCCTGTACGCCAGTATCAGGCGCATTACAGACCGCCCTCGGCACTTTGTAATGCGCCTGATTTTGGGGGCGTGCGGGATGGGGCATACAAAAACCGTATTGAAAGCTATAGATTTATCTTTGTTTCGGTAAATTCCAGGCATTACTGCTGGGAAAAGTTAGAGAACTTTAAAAGTGGGTTTACCCGAGCCTGAAAAGTTTATTTGTCTGAATGGCCCCGATTTTAAGA
>JAODAL010085052.1:0-10715 GCA_025379985.1 Phyllomedusa bahiana
GGCGGGCGCGGGGGGGGGGGGGGGGGTGGGTCGGGGGGGTGGGGGGGGGGGGGGGGTGGGGGGGGGGGGCGGGGGGGGGGGGGGGGGGCGGGGGGGGGGGGGGGGGGGGGGGGGGGGGGGGGGGGGGGGGGGGGGGGGGGGGTTTTTTCTTTTTTTTTTTTTTTTTTTTTTTTTTTTTTTTTTTTTTTTTTTTTTTTTTTTTTTTTTTTTTTTTTTTTTTTTTTTTTTTTTTTTTTTTTTTTTTTTTTTTTTTTTTTTTTTTTTTTTTTTTTTTTTTTTTTTTTTTAATAATTTACGTGGATGCTGCGTCAATGAACAAAGCTGGGTTGCGCAAAAGTCAAAAAACACGTATCTGTTATGTTTTTATAATACACGGTATTTTTGCACCTTTCAATTCACCCGTGGTGACTATAGAATTGCTGTTTTAAGATTTACGTGGGTGCTGCGTCAATGAACAAATGGGTTCGCAAAATTTAAAAAACACGTATCTGTTATGTTTTGTAAAATACACGTATTTTTGCACCTTTCAATTCACCTGTGGTGACTATAGAATTGCTGCTTTTTAAGATTTACGTCGATGCTGCGTCAATGAACAAAGCTGGTGCGCAAAAAGTCAAAAAACAACGTATCTGTTATGTTTTCGTATAATACACGGTAATTTTTTGCACTTCAATTCACCTGTGTGGACTATAGAATTGCTGTTTTAAGATTTACGTGGATGCTGCGTCAATGAACAAAGCTGTGGCGCAAAAGACAAAAAACACGTATCTGTTTATGTTTTCGTATAATACACGGTATTTTTTGCACCTTTCAATTCACCTGTGGTGACTATAGAATTGCTGTTTTAAGATTTACAGTGGATGCTGCGTCAATGAACAAAGCTGGGTGCGCAAAAGTCAAAAAACACGTATCTGTTATGTTTTCGTATAATACACGGTATTTTTTGCACCTTTCAATTCACCTGTGGTGACTATAGAATTGCTGTTTTAAGATTTACGTGGGATGCAGCTCAATGAACAAAGCTGGGTGCGCAAAAGTCAAAAAAAAAACGTATCTGTTTTTGTTTTTTCGTATAATACACGGTATTTTTTGCACCTTTCAATTCACCTGTGGTGACTATAGAATTGCGTTTTAAGATTTACGTGGATGCTGCGTCATTTAAAAAAGCTGGTGAGCAAAAGTCCAAAAACACGTATCTGTTATGTTTTTTATAATACACGGTTATTTTTTGCACCTTTCAATTCACCTGTGGTGACTATAGAATTGTTTTTAAAAATTTTCGTGGATGCTGCGTCAATGAACAAAGCTGGGTGCGCAAAAGTTTAAAAACCACGATCTGTTATGTTTTCGTATAATACACGGTATTTTTTGCACCTTCAATTCACCTGTGGTGACTATAGAATTTCTGTTTTAATCATTACGGGGATGCTGCGTCAATGAACAAAGCGGGTGCGCAAAAGTCAAAAAACACGTATCTGTTATGTTTTCGTATAATACACGGTATTTTTTGCACCTTTCAATTCACCTGTGGTACAATAAAATTCTGTTTTAAGATTTACGTGGAGCTGCGATCAATGAACAAAAGCTGTTGCGCAAAAGCCAAAAAAGCGCGCGGCACGTTATCTTTATTTTTCAGTACAATAGCACGGGTATTATTTACACCTTCAATTCACCTTGTGACTATAGAATTGCTGGTTTTTAAGATTTACGTGAAGCTATCGTCACAGAACAAAGCTGGTGCTCAAAATGTCAAAAAACACGTATCTGTTATTTTTTGTATAATACCCGGCATTTTTTGCACCTTTCAATTCACCTGTGGTGACTATAGAATTGCTATTTTTAAGATTATACGTGATCTCGCGTCAAATGAACAAAGCCTGGTTGGCTCAAAAGTCAAAAAACAACGTATCTGTTAAGTTTCGTATAATACAAGGTAATTGGTGCACCTTTCAATTCACACGTGGTGACCTATAGAATTGCTGTTTTAAGATTTAGTGGATGCTGCGTCAATGAACAAACTGAGTGCGCAAAAGTCTAAAAAAAAACACTATCTGTTTATGTTTTTCGATGTACATACGGATATTCTTTGCACCTTTTTTTTTCAAAATCACCTGTTGTACTAAAGAATTGCTGTTTTAAGATTTACGTGGATGCTGCGATCAATGAACAAAGCTGGTGCGCAAAAGTCAAAAAACACGTAATCTGTTATTTTTCGTATAATACAACGTATTTTTTGGCGCACCTTTCAATTCACCTGTGTGACTATATAAATTGCTGTTTTAAGATATTACGTGGAAGCTCGCGTCAATGAACACAAGCTGGGTGCGCAAAAGTCAAAAATCACGTATCTGTTTGATGTTTTCCGTATAATTACACCGATATTTTTTGCACCTTTCAATTCACCTGTGGTGACTATAGAATTGCTTGTTATAAAGATTTACGTGGATGCTGCGTCAATGAACAAACTGGTTGCGCAAAAGTCAAAAAAAAAACGCATCATGTTATGTTTTTTCGTATAATACACGGTAATTTTTTGCCCTTTCAATTCACCTTGTGGTGACTAAGAATTGCAGTTTTAAAGATTTACGTGGATTGCTGCGTCAATGAACAAAGCTGGTGCAGCAATAAGTCAAAAAACCACGTTATCTGATTATGTTTTCGTATAATACACGGTATTATGTGCACCTTTCAATTCACTTGTGGGATATAAATTGCTGTTTTAAGATTTACGTGGATGCTGCGTCAATGAACAAAGCTGGGTGCGCAAAAATCTAACATCACGTATCTGTTATGTTTTCGTATAGTAACAATCGGTATTTTTTTGCACCATTCAATTCACCTGTGGTGACTATAGATGCTGTTTTAAATTACTTGGGATGCTGCGTCAATGAACAAAGCTTAGTGTGCGCAAAGTCAAAACGCACGTATCTGTTATGTTTTTCGTATAATACAACGGTTTTATTTTCTGCACCTTTCAATTCACCTGAGGTGACTACAGATCTGCTGTTTTAAGATTTACTTGGAATGCCTGCGTCAATGAACAAAGCTGGTTGCGCAAAAGTAAAAAAACACGTATCTGTTATGATATCGTAAATACACGGTAATTTTGTGCACCTTTTCAATTCAACTTGTGGTGACTATAGAATTGCTGTGTTAAGATTTACCTTGGAAGCTTCGCGTCAATGAACAAAGCTGGGTTGCGCAAAAATCTAAAAAACACGAATATGTTATGTTTTCCCTTATAGTACGACGGTATTTTTTGCACCTTTCAATTCACCCTGTGTGACCTATAGAATTGCCTGTTTTAAGATTTACTTGGATGCTCGTCAATGAACAAAGCGTGTTCGCAAAAGTCAAAAAGCACGTATCTGTATTGTTTTTCGTATAATACAACGTTTTTATAGCACCTTTACAATTCATCTTTGGTGACAACAGATTTGCTGTTTTAAGATTTACGTGGATGCTGCGTCAATGAACAAAGCGGGTGCGCAAAAGTCAAAAAACACGTATCTGTTATGTTTTCAGTATAATACAAATACACGTAAATTTTGTTTGCACCTTTCAATTCACCTTGGGTGACTATAGAATTGCTTATTAAAGATTTACGTGGATGCTGCGTCACTGAACAAAGCTGGGTGCGCAAAAGTCAAAAAAACACGTATCTGTTATGTTTTCGAATAATACACGGTATTTTTTGCACCTTTCCAATTCACCTGGGAGTGACTAAGAATTGCTGTTTTTAAAAGATTTACGTGGATGCTTGCGTCAAATGAACAAAGCTGCTGGGTGACGCAAAGTAAAAAAACACGTATCTGTTTATATTTTCGTATAATACACCGGGTATTTTTTGCACCTTTCAATTCACCTGTGGTGCTATAGAAATTTCCTTGTATTAAGATTTTACGTGGATGCTTAGCGCTTCAATGAACAAAGCTGGGTGCGCAAAAGTCAAAAAACACCAATCTGTTATGTTTTCGTAAAAACACGTATTTATTTGCAACTTCAATTTCACCAGTGGTGACTAATAAGTAATTGCTGTTTTTAAGATTTATCGTGGAAGCTGCGTCACAATGCAACAAAGGCTGGGTGCGCAAAAGACAAAAAAACACGTATCTGTCTATGTTATCGTATTATAACACGGTATTTATTTGCAACTTTCAATTCACCTGTTTGACATGAATTGTTGTTTTAAAGAATATTACGTCGGATGCTGCGTCAATGGAACAAAGCTGGTTGCGCAAAAGTTCAAAAAACACGTATCTGTTATGTTTTCGTATAATAGCACGGTATATTGTGCACCTTTCAATTCACCTGTTGTTTGACTAAGAATTAGCCACACTAAATGCTTTCTAAAAAAGATTTACGTGGATGCTGCGTCAATGAACAAAGCTGGGTGCGCAACATGTCCAAAAACACGTATCAGTTAAGTTTTCGTCGATATAGTACACGGTATTTTCTTTTTGGAGCTACCTTTCAATTCACCTGTGGTAACTATAGCATTGCTGTTTTAAGGATTTTACGTGGATGCTGCCAGTCCAATTACACAAAGCTGGGTGCAAAAGCTCAAAAACACGTATCTGTTATTTTTCGTATAATACACGGTATTTTTTGCACCTTTCAATTCACACTGTGGTGACCAACAGAATTCGCTGTTTTACAGATTTACGTGGATGCCTGCGTCAAATGAACAAAGCTGGTGCGCAAAAATGTCACAAAAACACTTATCTTTATTGTTTTTCGTATAATAACATACTGGTACATTTTTTGCACTTTCAATTCACCTGTGGTGACTATAGAATTGCTGTTTTAAATTACGTGGATGCTATAGGCGTCAAAGAGAACAAACTGGGTGCGCAAAAAAAGTCAAAAATACGTATCAGTTTTGTTTTCGTATAATACACGTATTTTTTGCACCTTTTCAATTCACCTGTGGGTCTGACTATAGTAGTTGCTTTTTTAAAATTTACGTGCGGAAGCTGCGTCAATGAAAACAAAGCTGGGTGACCGCAAAAAAAAGTCCCAAAAATAAAACACTTAACCTGTTTATGTTTATCCGTATAATACACGGTATTTTTCTTGCACACTTTCAAATCACACTGTGGTGACTATAAAATGTGCTGTTTTATAAGATTTACGTGGATTGCTGCGTCAATGAAAAACAAAAGCTGTTGCGCAAAAGTCAAAAACACGTATCTGTTAGTTGTCGTAAAATACACGGTATTTTTTTCACCTTTTCAATTCACTCTGTTGTGACTATATGAATTCTGTTTTAAGATTTAACTGTGGATTCTGCCGTCACAGAACAAAGTTGGGTGCCGAGCAACGAAAGTCCAAAAAAACACCGTATCTGACTCATTTTTCGTATAATAAGCCACGGAATTTTGTGCACCTTCTTCAATTCACCTTGGTGACAATATACAGAGCACTGCTCGTTTTAAATTACTACAGTGGAGTACGCTGTCGTCAATGAACAAAACTTGGGTGCGCAAAAGTCAAAAAACACGTAATCTGTTTATGTTTTTCGTAAAATACACGTACTTTTTTGCACCTTTCAATTCACCTGTGGTGACTATAGAGTTTGCTGTTTTAAAATTTTACGTGAAGCTGCGTCAATGAACAACGCTGGGCGTGGCGCAATAAGTTCAAAAACCCTAGTCTTGTTTTATGTTTATCCGTATAATACCACAACGGTAATTTTTGTGCACTTTCAATACACTTGTGGTGACTATAGAATTGTGTGTTTTTAAGAGTTACGTGGATGCTCGCGTCAATGGAACAAAGGCTGG
The DNA here is from genome assembly GCA_025379985.1 of Phyllomedusa bahiana. NCBI lineage: Eukaryota > Metazoa > Chordata > Amphibia > Anura > Hylidae > Phyllomedusa > Phyllomedusa bahiana. Next base: position 5,787 of record JAODAL010085052.1, read on the forward strand.
AGTGCGCAAAAGTCAAAAAAAAAAACACGTCTATCTGTTATTATGTTTTCCGTATATTGCACGGTATTATTTGGCACCTTTTCAATCAACCACGTGGTGACTAATAGAGAATGCTTTTTTTAAGATTTACGTGATGGCTTGACGTCAATGAACAAAAGCTGGGTGTGTAAAAGATGTCAAAAAACACGTATCTGTTATGTTTTCGTTGAAAATACACGGTAATTATTTGCCCTTTCATTCAACTGTTGTTACTATAGAATTGTTGTTTTAAGAATTTACGTGGATGCTGCGTCAAATGAAAAAGCTGGGTGCTGACAAAAGTAAAAAAACACGTATCTGATATGTTTTCGTTAATACACGGTATTTTTTGTGCACCTTTCAATTCACTTGTGTGGGGGGGGGAGACTATAGAATTGTTGTTTTAAAGATTTACGTGGATGCTTGCGTCAATGATAACAAAGCTGGGTGGCGCAAAAAGATCAAAAAACACGTATCTGTTTATGTTTTCGTAAATACACGTAGATTAATTTTTTGGAGCACCTTTCAATTCACCTGTGTGACTATAGAATTGCTGATTGTTAAGATTTACGATGGACTGACTGCGCCGTCTAAAATGAACAAAGCTGGGCGGTGCGCAAAAGTCAAAAAAACAACCTGTTATGTTGTTCGAATATCTACACAGTGATATTTTGCCACCTTTCAAATTCCACCTGTGGTGACATATAGAATTGCTGAGTTTTAAGATTTTACGTGAGATGCTGCTCAATGACAAAGCGTGGGTGCGCAAAAGTTAAAAAACACGTATCTGTTTATGTTTTCGTGATAATACACGGTAATGTTTTTCTCACCTTTCAATTCACTCTGTAAGTGAACTACAGAATTGCATGTTTTTTAGATTATATTACGTGGAATGACTGCGTCAATGAACAAAAGCTGGGTGCGCAATAAGTCCAAAAAGCACTATCTGTTATGTTTTCGTAAATCATACATCGGTATTTTTTGCACCTATTCAATTCACCTGTGTGACTAATAAGATTGCTTTTTTAAGATTTACGTGGATGCGCATCAATGAACAAAGCTGGGTGCGCAAAAGTCAAACAAACACGTATCTGTTATTTTTTCGATATATAAACAACGTAATTTTTTTGCACCTTTCCAATTTCACCAGTGGTACTATAGAATGTAGTTTTGAAAAGATTTACGTGGATGCTGCTTCAATTAAAAAAGCTGGGTGCGCAAAAGTCAAAAAACACGTATCTGTTATGTTTTCGCGTATAATACACGTAATTTTTTGCAACCTTTCAAATTCACCTGTGTTGACCTACTAGCATTGATGTTTTAAAGATTTACGAAGATGCCTAAACTGCGTCAATGAACAAAGCTGGGTGCCGCAAAAGTTAAAAAACACGTATCTGTTATATTTTTCGTATAATACCACGTATTTTTTTTTGAACCTTTCAATTCACCCTGTGGGTGACTATAGAATTGGCTGTATGAAGATTTACGTGATTGCTGCGTCCAAGTGAACAAAGACTGGGTGCCGAAAAAAGAACAAGTCAAAAAACACCTATCTGTTATGTTTTCGTAAAATACACGGTATTTGCAACTTTCAATCACCCTGTGTGACTATAGAAAATTGCGTTTTAAAGATTTACCGTGGAAGCTTGCGTCAATGAACAAAGCTGGGGTGCGCAAAAGTCAAAAAACACGTATCTGTTATGGTTTTCTTATAATAACACACACGAGTATTATTTGCAAACTTTCTATTCACCTGTTGACGTGACTATATAATTGTTGTTTTAAGCGAATTTACGTGGATGCTGCGGCAATGAACAAAGCTGGTGGCGCAAAAAGTCTCAAAAACACGTATCTGTTATGTCTTTCGTATAACATCCATCGGAGTATTTTGTGCACCTTTCAATTCACCTGTTGGTGACTATAGCATTTGCTGTTATTAAGAATTTATACGTGGTATGCTAGCGTCAATGAACAAAAAGCTGGAGTGAGCGCAAATCAAAAACACGTATCTGTTATGTTTTTCGTATCAGTAAGCACGGTATTTTTTGCACCTTTCAATTCACCTGGTGGTGACTTATAGACTTGCTGTTTTAAAGATTTACCGTGGATGCTGCCGTCAATGAACAAACTTGATGCGCAAAAGGTCAAAAAACACGTATCCTGGATATGTTTTCGTATAATAGCAACGGTAATTTTTTTTGCACCTTTCAATTCCACCAGTGTTACCACAGAATTGCTGTTTTTAAGATTTACGTGGATGCTGCGTCAATGAAACAAAGCTGGCGTGCGCAAAAGTCAAAAAAAACACGTATCTGTTATGTTTTCAGAATAATACAAAACGGTATTTTTTTTTGCACCTTTCAATTCCACCTGATGGTGACTATAGAATTGCTGTTTTTAAGATTTTACGTGGATGCTGCGTCAATGAACAAAACTGCGGGTGCGGCAAAAGTCAAAAAAATACGTATCCTGATATGTATTTCGCCATATAATACACGGGGGAGGTAAAACATTTTTGTTTTTTTTTTTTCTGCACCTTTCAATCACCTGTGTGACTATAGAGTTGCTGTTTTTCACAAAATTTACGTGGAAGCTAGCGTGCGCGTCACAAAGAACAAAGCTGGGTGGCGAGTCAAAAGTCAAAAAACACGTATCTGTTATGTTTTTCGTATAATACACGGTAAATTATTTGCACCTTTCAAATTCACCTGTGGTGACTATAAAATTGCTGTTTTAAAGATTTACGTAGGATAAGCTTGCACGTCCAATGAACAAAGCTGGTGCCAAAAGTCAAAAAACACGTATCTGTTATGTTTTCGTACAATACACGGTATTTTTTCACCTTTCAATTCACCCTGTGGTGACTATAGAATTGCTGTTTTAAGATTTACGTGGATTCGCGTCACTAGAACCAAAGTTTGGGTGCGCAAAAGTCCAAAAAACACGTATCTGTTATGTTTCGTATAATACACGGTATATTGTGCTCCTTGCAATTCACCTGTGGTGACTATAGCATTGCGTTTTTAAAAGATTTACGTGGATGCTGCCGTCAATGAACAAAACTGGGTGCGCAAAAGTCAAAAAAACAACAGTATCTAGTTTTATGATTTACGAAATAATACAACACACGTATTTTTTGTTGCACCTTTCAATTCCACCGTGGTGACTATAGAAATGCTGTTTTAAGATAATAACGTTGATGGCTGCGTACAATGAACAAACTCGGGTGCGTCAAAACAAGTCAATAATAACACGTATCTGTTATGTTTTCCGTAAAAGTACACAAACAGTATTTTGTTTGCACCTTTCAATTCACCTGTGGTGACTATCAGAGTTTCTGTTTTAAAATTTCGTGGAAGCTGCGTCAAAGAACAACGCATGGGAGCGCCCAAAAGTCAAAAAACACGTATCTGATTATGTCTCTTTCGTATAACTACAACGTATTATTGTGCACCTTTCAATTCACATTGTGGTGACTATAGAATTGAGTTGTTTTCTAAGATTTACCGTGGATGCTGCTTCAATGGAACTAAAGCTGGTGAGCGCAAAAGTCAAAAACAACGTATCAGTTATTTTTCGTATATTGCACGGTATTTTATGCAACCTTTCAATTCACTCTGTGGTGACGATAGAATTGCTTTTTATTAAGATTTACGTGGATGATGCGTCAATGAACAAAGCTGGGTGTTAAAAGTAAGTCAAAAAACACGTATCTGTTATGTTTTTCGTAAATACACGTATTATTTAGCACCTTTCCAATTCAACTGTTGTGACTATATAATTTTGTTTTAAGATTTACGTGGATTCTGCGTCAATTGAACAAAGCTGGGGTCGCAAAAGAAAAAAACAACGTATCTTTTTATGTTTTCGTATAATTCAATCGGTATTTTTGTGCACCTCTTCAATTCACTTGTGGTGACTATAGAATTGTTGTAATTATAGATTTACGTGGATGCTGCGTCAAGAACAAAAGATGGGAGCAGCAAAAGTCAAAAAACACGTATCCTGTTTATTATTTTTTTTCCCACGTATAATACACGGTATCTTTTTTTTGCACCTTTCAATTCACCTGTGGTGACTATAGATGGCTGATTTAAGATTTTCGTGGATGCTAGCGTCATGACAAAAGCTGGGGGTGCGCAATAAGTCAAAAAACACCTGTTAAGTTTTTCGTAAAATACACAGTATTTTTTGCAACCTTTCAATTCACGCTGTGGTGACTATAGAATTGCTGTTCTTAAGATTTACTTGGATGCTGCGTCAATGAAACGAAAGCATGGGTACGCAAAAGTTAAAAAACCGTATCTGTTAGGTTTTCGTATAATACACGGTATTTTTTGTATTGCAACCTTTCAATTCACAGCGTGTGGTGAGCTAATAGAATTGCTGTTTTAAGAATTACGTGGATGCTGCATCAATGAACAACGCTGGACGGTTAATAGAAATAATTCCAATCTTCATGCGCAAAAGTCAAAAAAAACACTGCTATCTGTTCAGTTTTCGTATAATACACAGAATTTTTTGCCCCTTTACAATTTCACCCTGTGTGTGTAATATAGAATTGCTGTATTAAATTTACGTGTGATGCTAGCGTCAATGTACAAAGCTGGGGTGCGCAAAAGCTCAAAAACAACAGTACATTCCTGATATGTTTCCCCCGTATAATACACGCAATCTGTTTGTCCACCTTTCAATCTCACCTGTGGTGACTAACAGAATTTGCTGAGTTTCTAAAAGATTTACGTGGATGCTGCCCGGGTCAATGAATCAAAGCTGGGTGCGCAAAAGTCAAAAGGCACGTATCTGTTATGTTTTCGTATAATACACGGTATTTTTTGCGCACCTTATCAATTCACCTGTGGTGACTATAGAAATGCTGTTTTAGAGATTTACGTGGATGCTGCATCAATG
>JAODAL010085053.1:0-10715 GCA_025379985.1 Phyllomedusa bahiana
CAAGCAGGGGTAATTTTTTTTTTTGCAAAAAATACCGTTTTTACCATAAAATTTTAGAAAATTTGGGGTTTTTCACTTTTGCCCAGTCCAGCTTTTTTGCCTTGAGGAGGAACCTTGCACTTTAAATTTTTAAAAACACAATTTTGGGCCGTCCCTTTGCAGGGTTTTTTTTTTAGGTTTCAAAAAATATCGTTTAAATTTTCCATACATTTCAATACGTTTTTTTTTTCACTTTTTTAGGATTTCCAAAATTTGTTTTATAGACCAACCTTTCACTTTAATTTCAAAACAGCGGGGCTTGTCTTGCCATGCTTCTGTGAGGAAAGCACAACTTCAGGGCCCGTGCTTTTCAATTTTTCAAATGGGTAGCTTCGGCGGAAATTTTAAAAGGGGAAAAACTCCCGAAAGAGGGTGCTAAACCCAAACCTTTAATCCCCGTCGCCCAGGGGATATTGAAATTTTTTTTCGACCCGGTTCCGCCTAACTCCGGCAAGCCTGGGAAACGAAAGGCAGCCCCCCACAGAACATGGCGCCGCCATTTTCTGGGCCCCTCGGGCCAAGGGGGCCACCCTTTTCGCCGGGGGCAGCACCCACCTCCGGGGTTCCCCCGCTCCGACAAGGGGGGTTCTCCCTCCTCCGGGGGGCACTCAGGGGGCCCCCCCCCCGCCCCCGCGGGCCCCCCCCCCCTTTTCCCCCCTTTTTTTTCCCCGGGGACCCAGGGGGTTGGGCCGCGGACCCCTTCCCCCCGGGCCCGGGGACTCTGATGCGGGCGCAGGGAAAAAAAGGCTCCTTCCCTTCCCACCTCGGGGGGCAAACAGGCCCCCCCCCGCTCACCGCCTGCGGGGCAAACGGGCCCAACCAACCCCCAAACCCCAACCCCGACTGATCGCACGGAGCTGGGAAAACCCAAACCCCCCTGCAGTGTGCACAGTCCCGGTGGGGGTGCACTTTCCCAGGGTTTGGAAATGCCTCCCCCTCCCCTGCCGTCTCCTCCTAAGAGCGCTAAAAAGGGACCCCAATCAGGGGGCTGGGAGACGAGACTTTTCTCATTGACAGGGGGCTGGGACTCCCTTCCCCTTTTGCTCTTATGGAGACCTCTTGCCCCCCGCAAAACCCTCCAACACCCTCCTAACCTTCCTCTGGAAAAACACCTACTGACACTTTGGGAGCTTCTGGGGGGCCCCCGCTGGGGTCCCCCCTTTTAAGCCGGGGGTCCACCCCAAAGGGGCCCCCCCGTCCTCATCCCGGCCCACCCCCCGGGGGTGGAGGGAATCACTTTAGTCCCAGGACATGACCTTCCCCCCGGAAAAAAAAAAAAACCCTTCCCCTAAGGGCCTCCCTCTTCTCCGGCCATGAAGCACCCCTCTCTACTTTTTGCACCAATCGGGATCCGAGGGGGCCACCGGCCCCCCTCTAACCCACCACAGGGCCCCCTTTTTCCGCTCCCCCAGTGGCACACCCCTCTTTTCACAGCGGGGTCCCAAACCCTCACCCCATGGGCCACGGCTCGTCCTGGGGCGGTCACTTTGCACAGTTCTCCCGTTGCCTCGGGCCCCCCGTTCGAGTCCCGGACTTTTTGGGGAAAACCCCACTTTGGCCCGGGTCCAAAACCCCTGTTTCCCAAGGCCCCCAAGCCCTGGGTTTTAAATTCCTTTTCCCACCTTTTTATATGGTTCTCCTGAAGAAAAATTTGGGCCCCCCTTGCCGACCTACGACAACTTTTCCCAATCCCTATTGGCCAAATCCGATATCTTTAAAAGGTTGGGGCCCCAACAGGGGCTGCGAATGGCAAGCAAGAGTTCGCTGCGGTCCCGCAGAATTATCCCAATCTTAATACCAAAAGTCCCCGGGCCTTTGGGCCAAGCCCCAAAAATCATCGACGGCAAACTTTTCCCGCTTTGGCAGTCTAAACCCCAGGCCCGAAAAATAAACCCCGAACTTCACTCCCAACCAGCTCGGGCGACTTGGAAAACAGGAGCCGGGGCCCCAACAACATCCGGATTTTTGTGGGGTTTCCTGAAAAAGTGGCTGCGGCGGATATCTACACTTTTCCTCACTACCATCTTCAACCCAATTTTCTGGGGCGGGGCCCCCCCGTACCAAAATAGAGAAGGACAGAGCGCACCCAGCATTTCTCCCCTAAACCATGGATCCTACACGGCCGCGGGGTGTGGGTTTTGTTTGAAACCAATTTTTTTTCCCTTTAAAAAAGACATTATGCCAAAAAGCCCCCGGCAGCGGGGCCCTCCCAATTTTTCTTTCAGGATTCGCCACTGCTCCCCCTACAGGACCTCCCAGACACCCCCCCCTTTGCCCAACGTGCAGCCTTGAAACCTTTTCTGGGTGTGCTCAAAAATCGGGTATCCCCCCTTAAACGCTGGGGTTTCCCCTTTGCCTTGTTGGGACGCAAGGGGGGTAAATTTTTTGTCCCATTCGCTTCCCCCCATGACATACCGTCCTTTCCCCCAGGAACTGAAAAATCCCCGAACGTTGTCCTCCGCCCGGCCTACTTTCCCGCTTTTCCCCCTTTTACCGGGGCCCGGGGCCCTCTTCTACACGGGACCCAGCTGCCAAGGGGGCCCTTTGTCGGCGCGATACCCCCACTGACTCTCCGGGCCTTTGCACCCCCCGTGGGCTCGGGAAAAAGTTTTCCTATTTAAGGGAACCGGTTTTTTTTCCCTTTTCACTTTCAAATTCCCTTTTTCATTGGATCCCCGGGGGGCCCTGTTGCGGATTTTTTCCCCCTAGATGGGGCTAAGTGTCCTTTTTCTTTTTTCTCCAAAATTGGGTTTTGATCTCCCATCCGTGGTTGGGTACCCCGTATTTACTATTTACTTTTTTTAAAAAAGTCTTACTAAAGGGCCTGGGAGGCGGGTTTTTTTGGGGGGCCCCTTTGGGGGAAAATGGGGTAGTGGGCCCTGGCCATTTTATGGGGGCAAACCCAAACTCCACCCTTTTTTTAGTATCGCACCCCACTCCTATACCTTTTCTGGGTTTAAACCCGAGCTGGGAAAACACACCGGGGGGTCCAAGGCGTCAAGGTTTGGGGGTCCTGTCTGCCCGCTGACATTAAATTGAAATCGCAGAGATTGCTCTTTTTATTCTAGACTGTTTTTTCCCTTTTGATATCTCTGGGGTTTCTAGCAATGACAAAATGTTTTTGTGCCCTTACTTCGGGCCCCCCCTGGCGGGTTTTTTAGGGGCCCCGGGGTGCCCAAAATTTGGGTAGGGTGGCCGTGTTTCCCCTAACCGGCGGCCCGCTCCGCCTTGTGGAGCATTGGCCCCCCCTTTTTTTTTTCCCCTCCTGGAAAAATCAGTTTTTGGGGGATGCCCCCAGGGGGTCCGAAAAACCTTCCCGTTTGGGAAAACAAATTTCCGGGTGGGATTAAAATTGAAAAATTTCGGAGAAGTTTTTTTTCATGTTGGACTGTTTATGCCCTTTTATTCATGGGTGCCCTCCCCTTTTTGCCCCGTCGCCATCCCCCTTTTCCCCCGTTTTTCCCCTCTTTTCCTCTGTGAGTTGCGGGTTTTTCCGGAGCTCTCCTTTTCTTTCATTATGTCTTTCTTCAATTTGCGGAGCCCAGATATGGGGACGCCTGCCCCTTTTTTAAACTGTGTCCTCCCCTTTTCCCTCTTTTCTTTTTTTAACGTACCCCCCGTTAGGTTTTTTTGTCCCAGTTGAAGGGTTCTTCGAAGTCTTGGGATTATTTACTTTTTATAGTCTAAATTTTTTTGATCCCCCTGCAGACAAAATTTTTTTTTTTTTTTTTGGGCTTTTCTAGGAACTCTCTCCTTTCCCCCCCCCTCCCCCCCCCCATTGGGGGGCGTGTCTTGCCTTTTAGTTTTAAAAATGGCGGACCTAAAAGGTGGCCTCGTTTTTAAACAAAGGGACTTAATTTTTCCGAAAAAAGGGCCCAAGTTTCAATTTTCACTTCCATAGGGGAAAAAACCCAAATTTTTTTTCTTTCAGGGGACCCATTTTTAAAATAGGCCACCCCCCCGTTTTTTCCCTAATAAGTTCAAACCCAAGGGTTTTTGTCCAATTTAACCCCGGAGTCCAGGTTTCCAAAGGGGGTGGGGCCCTTGCCATTTTCACAAACATTGGGTCACCATTTTTGGACTGCGAGTGGACCCCCTGGCCCCCGTTTTTTCCCTTTTTAATTTCTTTTTTGTCCCTTTAAAAATCGAAGGTTTTTGATTTTTTTTCTGGGGCAAAGGGCCCATTTTTCCCCCAAACCCGGGGGCAGGGGGGCCTTTTCAGGGGTTTGGGGGGATGTGCGGGCCCCCCCGGCAAAGCAGGATTATATTTGGAGGAGAATTTTTAAAGGGTACCCGACCCCACCCTTGATAACTCCACGGGAAAAAACCCACTTTCTATCGTGCCCTCAAAAAAGATTTGGAAGGGCCCTAAATCCCATTCCAATTAACGACGCCGGGAGTACCCAAAACCCCGGGGGGATAAAGAAAAAAACCTTCTAAATTCAACGGGCCCCTAATTCCCTTTTAGCCGAATTTTATTCCCCCCTATCCCACATAGTTTCTCTCTCTTGGCTGTCCCAAAATTGGATAAGGGGGGAAACCCGAATCGGGCAGATCATTTTCCTTTTTTTGTAAGCTCTCTGTTCCCCCTTTTTCAAAAAACCGGGGCTGGTCTTGGCGGGCTCCCAATTTAGTCTGTTTCCCCTAGACACTGATATTTTGTCCCCCGACCTTAACCCAAAACTATAAGTCCACTTTTTTTTCGGACCATTTTCACGACACCACTTCCCCCCAGTACACAATGGGAAAACTCTTAAAAGTGAAATACGGGGTTTTTTCTGATAAAACACGGGGGGCTTAAAACAAAAGAAGGGCAGGCTTCCAAATTAACAAAGCCCTTCAGAGAGTTTAAAGCCCTTGGGGGAAACCCCCCACAAAAGGGGCTTTTCTCCCCGGAGGTTTTTGGGAGATCTTTTTTGTGGGCCCGGGGCTGGAGGTTTTTGCGGCTTTTAGAACTTCATTTAGGGGGTTTTTCCCGGGAGACCGGGGCGGGAAAAAAAATTTTATTAATTTCGGGAAAAAAACCGGGTCTTTATTAGCTCGTTTCCTTGCCCAACAGATTTTCGAATCCCCCTATCCCCCCGTTTTAAAAAACAGCCACTGGCCCAAATTTGTTCACATGACCCCCCGAAATTAAAAGCTACCTTCCACTCCTTCTACTCCCAAATTTTTAAAAAAAACCAGCCTAACCCCTTCCTCCCCCGGTGGGAAAAACCCCCCCGTGGGGCAGTCCCAAAACGTCCCCTTTAGGAATCAGTTTTTCTTTAACTGTGGGGGCCAAACCCCTTTAAAAATTTCCTGAACTTTTTGCTGGGGTTTTCAAGCCCTTTTCCCCGGAGGGAAAAGCCCGGGGCCCCAAGGGTTTTCTGGGGAATTTTTTATAAAAACCTTCCAGGGTCTCCCTCCTCCAGGCTACTAGGGAAATCCCCAAAACTAATTTTTACCTTTCTAACCCCCCCACCCAAACCCCCAAAGGCTCAATTTTTGGTCATCCCTAAAAACCGGGGAAAAAATCCCCCTTTTCCCGCGGGACTACGGGCCCCCTCTCCTTAAAAAAATGTTTTTTTTTAAAAAAATTTAGGCCCCGTTATTGGCAACAGATTAAAAACCCATTGCACCCAGGGTTTGATAAAACCCGGACCGGTGGGTTTTGTCCCGGGGGGGAGGGCCCGGGGGACAATACCCTGAAGGGCTTTGGGTATTTTTCAAACCCTTTCCCCCAAACCCGCCCTACCCCATTGATGGTCCCCTCCCCTGGACGCCGAAAAAAAACTTTTTTACAAAAAAAAAAAAAATTTTTTCCCGGACCCTCGTTGTTTTTCCTTCGCGTCTTGGGGGTAGGCCCGTCTTTTTGCTCTAAGGTTAAAGGCCCCTACGGTTTTTCCGTCCCCCCAACTCAGAATAAATGGGTTCTTTATCTGACCCCTTTTTAACAAATTTCAAAGGTTTTCTCGTCAGGGATGCCCCTCTCTCCCCTTATTGTACATCCTTTTTTGATGGGGGAACCTGAAAGGCTGCGACCGCTCCAAATCGGGCACAAGGGGAAAGGAAATTTTGGGGAAACCCTGAAAAAAAAGTGCTCGGGCCTTTGCCGATGACCTTCTGGGTTTTTTATTTCGGATCCCTGACTTCCTGCCGGGACTTTATGTCCGAGTTGGAGAGGGTTTGGAAACTTGGGCGAATTTTAAGGTTTAATTTTCTAAATCTGAGGCCCTGGAATTTTTAATCTCCCCCCCTGCAACCTTTGGGCATTTTGGTCGTCTTTAAACCCCTTTTTCCCGGCCTTCCACAGCGGGCTCACTAAACCTAGGTATTAAGATTCCCACCCGACCCCCTCCCAAAATATTTTGGCCCCCCAAATTTTTTTGAACCCCACTTCGGGAAAAATTTTTACCCCACTTGGGGGGGCTGGAGCCCGGGAGAGAGTTCTCCTGGTTTGGGGAGAGTGAACATTTTTAAAATGACCATTTTTGCCCCCCGTTTAAAATTTTTTAAATTTGGGGCCCAGACCCGTCCCCCGTGCTTATTCCCTAACTCCTTCTGGCAGCGGGGGTTGGGGGTTTTATTTACGACTTTCATCTGGGCCCAACCCCGGGCCCCCCTAGGGTAGCTTACCTACCCCCGATTAGGCACAAGAGCTTTTGGGGGGGGGGGCTTTTCCCCGACGCAAAAAAATATTTATATGGGGAGTGCATATTCAAAAGGGGGCCGGACCTGGTTACCCCGGGTGGGATAGGGGGTTTGGGCCCGGTTGGCAAAAACGGTGTGGCCCCTTTTTTCCTTAGCGGGTTCCCCTCCCCTGGATCTGGACTAGCTCTTTGGGGAATACATACCTAACGGGCTTATAAACCACCCCCTCCCTACTCTGGCCCAATTGGTTAAATTTTTAAGCTCTCCTTCAACTTAAAATTTATAGGTTCCCGGGTTTTATTCCTCCCCGTCTCGACAATTCCGGCCCGGGTTTCCCCCCTGGCCCAGAAGTCCCCCCTTTCCCTTTCCCAGGAACTCCCAAAACGAACCCCCCTGCGATTGAAAAATTTTGGGGGCTTGGGCCCACTATTGGGCCCCCTTTCTTTCTCTCCCTGCGGGAAATCGGGGGAACCCTTCCTCACTTCCAAATACTCACTCCGGGCACTTCTTTTCCTTTCCCTTAAAAAAGGCGGGTTTACTTTTAAAGAGCCCCCTTTCCGCCCTTCGAAGGATTGTCCCCGCGGACTCCCCCCCTAGACACACCATCTTTTATTAAACTATAAGGAGCTTCCGCTTTTCCCCTTTTAAAAAGACACTCCCCCTTATTTTGCAGCCTGGGAGACGGAGCTGAGTAAATCTTTCTCACAGGACCCCAAAGGTACCCTTTTTTTTAAAACTTGCACCCAAAGCGGTCATAAACTACCCGAGGGCCAAGAGGGGTTTCTTTTTTAAAGGGTTTTCTCTAGGTGGTATGGGCCCCCCTTTTATTAAAACCGGTGGTTTTCCCCCAGTGGGCCCGGGTTCCCCTGCTGGCCCCGCGGGACGGAAATAGGGACCGTGTTGCATACTTGGGGGGGGCTTGTCAGGTTTTACGAGGCTTTTGGGGTGTGGTTTACGACATTTTTTTAGACCCGACTGGGTTTTGGGCCTCCCCAAAACGCCCGGGCTGCTCTTTCCCTTTATGTTTCCCATGCCGATCCCGAAAATTTAAAGATCGTTTTTCTGAGGGGAAAAACCCTTTTCAAGGGGGGCCAAGACCCGTTATTCCCCGGCAATTTGGGGGGTCTTCGACCCCCACCCCGACAAGGGGGTTGGGTGACAAGGGCACTCATACGTAACCATATGGAGGAAAATTCTAAGGGATTTCCCTTATACACAGGTCCAACCCAAAGACTAAACGGGGTTTTGCCTTGGCTTTCCTACCAATCTTTCCCCCGCATTTCGGGTTAATTTTCTTAGGGTGGCAATGCACCCCTTCTGCTTAAACCCCCCTAGGAATTTTCTTTCGTATTCTTTCCGGTTTTTGGGTTGCCAAAGGGGACCCCCCTTTGGGGGGGAAATTTACCGCCTTTTCCCTAAACCCCAACCCCCCCTTCCCCCCCTTTTTTTTTTGGGTTTTTTTTTGGGCTTATAAATGGTTTTCTTTCCTTCCATTAGGATGAGTATAATTTTTCTTTTGGGGGTTTTCCCCCCTTTAAAATTTTTTTCACAACTTACTCGAATTGTTATTTTTTTTTTACACCCTCAATTTTATTCATCTATTTCATACTCTTAAACCATCTGTATGTTTTTGGTATGGTTTAATTAATTTTGTCCTCCTGACCTTTTTTTACTCCGGGGCTTTTCAAGTCTCTTTTTTTACTTGTTTTTTGTAATTTTTTCCCCGGGCTTACCTCCAAAAAAAGGGGTTTTGAATTTCAAAATTTTTAATACAGCAATTTTGTCGTCACCGGGAGGTTTTATTTTTTATCAAAAAAATACCGTTTAAATTTTCCCGGGATACATTTTCAGATAGGTGTTTTTTTTTACTTTTTGGGGGAAGGGGACTTTGGATTTATAAGGCACCTTGCACTTTTGGGGTTTTCAAAACAGCAATTTTTGGGCCCCGGGGGGCAAAAACCCCCCTTTTTTCCCTAATTTTATATAGGGGTTTTTTTTTGATAGTTTTTTGGGGGGTTTTGGGGGAAATTTTAAAACAGGGGCGGCCCAAGGGGTATTTTTAGGGTTTCAAAAATACTGTTTAAAATCCGTAAAAAATTTCAGATACTGTTTTTTCACTTTTGCCCAGTCCACTTTGTTGATAGAGGGACCTTGCCCCTTCAATTTCTAATACAGCAATTTTGTCATCACCGCGGTGTTTTTTTTAGTTGCAAAAAATACCGTTTATTATCCGTATACTTTAGATACCTTTTTTCCCTTTTGCAGTCCAGCTTTGTTGAAGAGGCACCTTGCAATTAAATTTCAATACAACAAATTTTGGGTCACCGCAGTTGTATTTTTAAGGTGGGAAAAATACCGTTTATTATCCATATACATTTCAGATAGGTGTTTTTTCACTTTTTGGGGAAAGGGCCCGCTTTGTTGATAGAGGCCCTTGCACTTAAATTTAATACAGCAAATTTGGGCGTCACCCCAGGTGTATTTTTAGGTGCAAAAAATATCGTTTATTATCCGTATACATTTCAGATACGTGTTTTTTCACTTTGCCCAGTCCAACTTTGTTGATAGAGGCACCTTGCACTTAAATTTCAATACAGCAATTTTGTCGTCACCGCAGGTGTATTTTTAGGTGCAAAAACTACAGTTTATTATCCGTATACATTTCAGATACGTGTTTTTTCACTTTTGCCCAGTCCAGCTTTGTTGATAGAGGCACCTTGCACTTAAATTTCAATACAGCAATTTTGTCGTCACCGCAGGTGTATTTTTAGTTGCAAAAAATATCGTTTATTATCTGTATACATTTCAGATACGTGTTTTTTCACATTTGCCCAGTCCAGCTTTGTTGATAGAGGCACCTTGCACTTAAACTTCAATACAGCAATTTTGTCGTCACCGCAGGTGTATTTTTAGGTGCAAAAAATACAGTTTATTATCCGTATACATTTCAGATAGGTGTTTTTTCACTTATGGACAGGCCAGCTTTGTTGATAGAGGCAACTTGCACTTGAATTTCAATACAGCAATTTTGTCGTCACCGGCAGGTGTATTTTTAGGTGCCAAAATATCGTTTATTATCAGTATAAAATTTCAGATACGTGTTTTTTCACTTTTGCCCAGTCCAGCTTTGTTGATAGAGGCACCTTGCACTTAAATTTCAATACAGCAATTTTGTCGTCACCGCAGGTGTATTTTTAGGTGCAAAAAATATCGTTTATTATCCGTATACATTTCAGATACGTGTTTTTTCACTTTTGCCCAGTCCAACTTTGTTGATAGAGGCACCTTGCACTTAAATTATAATACAGCAATTTTGTCGTCACCGCAGGTGTATTTTTAGGTGCAAAAAATACCGTTTATTATCCGTATACATTTCAGATAGGTGTTTTTTCACTTTTGGGCAGGCCAGCTTTGTTGATAGAGGCACCTTGCACTTGATTTTCAATACAGCAATTTTGTCGTCACCGCAGGTGTATTTTTAGGTGCAAAACATACTGTTTATTATCCGTATACATTTCAGATACGTGTTTTTTCACTTTTGCCCAGTCCAGCTTTGTTGATAGAGGCACCTTGCACTTCAATTTCAATACAGCAATTTTGTCATCACCGCAGGTGTATTTTTAGTTGCAAAAAATACCGTTTATTATCCGTATACATTTCAGATACCTGTTTTTCCCCTTTTGCCCAGTCCAGCTTTGTTGATAGAGGCACCTTGCAATTAAATTTCAATACAGCAATTTTGTCGTCACCGCAGGTGTATTTTTAGGTGCAAAAAATATCATTTATTATCCGTATACATTTCAGATACGTGTTTTTTCCCTTTTGCCTCGTCCAGCTTTGTTGATAGAGGCACCTTGCACTTAAATTTCAATACAGCAATTTTGTCGTCACCGCAGGTGTATTTTTAGGTGCAAAAAATTCAGTTTATTATCCGTATACATTTCAGATAGGTGTTTTTTCACTTTTGGGCAGGCCAGCTTTGTTGATAGAGGCACCTTGCACTTGATTTTCAATACAGCAATTTTGTGCACCGCAGGGTATTTTTT
>JAODAL010085054.1:0-10715 GCA_025379985.1 Phyllomedusa bahiana
TTAAGCTATTCCATTGGTCGCATAAACCACCAAAACAGAATAGGAGCGACAATGTCCCATTCTACCTATGGGGGGAATTTTGCCCAATCAAATAGGAGCGACAACCCCCCTTTCTAGCCTATGGAGAAGTTTAGACCAATCAGAATGGAGCGACAAACCCCCATTTCTACCCTTTGGGGAGTTTGGACCAATCAGAATCCAGGCGGGACAGTTCAAAATACGTAAAAAGGCTGCAAAAGCTGATTGGCTGAGTACGGGGGCTCGCCTAGCTCGGCCAATCAAAAGGAGGACAAAGTCCCAAATCTAGCCAATGGAGAAGTTTAGACCAATCAAATAGAGCACAAACCCCCATCACCCCTAGGGGATTTGGACCAAAAACAAACCCACGGGGCAGTTCAAAATACAGAAAAAGCGAAAAGAGCTGATTGGGGACTAGCGGTGGCTCGCCTAGCTGAGCCAATCACAGCGCACTACTTCCCCCCATTAAGTCTATGGGAGTAAAGGCACGAAATCCCCCGCCAGCGCCGCGCCGGCAATGAAGTATTAATTATAAAAATCTTTTTTTAAAAGTGTAAAACCATTATCAAAATAAAGAGCAGAACAAATGTAAAAAAAAAAGCAGTTAAAAAAAAACCCGAAAAAAACGCGTTGTCCCAGGGACCGGGCCCTACATAGGGAATTCCCAAAGAGAAATTTCCCGGAAAACAGTAATTAAAATTTATTTAAGCTATTCTCATTGGTGGGCATAACCACCCCAATCAAATAGGAGCGACAATGTCCCATTATCCTAGGAGGAGAATTGACAATCAGAATGGCGACAAAGCCCCATTCGCCTATGGAAAAGTTTGGACCAATCAGAAAGGAGCGAAAAAGCCCCTTTCTAGCTATGGAGGATTTTGGGCCAAATCAGAATCCACGGCGGACAGTTCAAAATACAGTAAAAAGGCCCAAAGAGCGATTGCTGAGCTAAGGGGGGCCTGCCAGCTGGGGGCCCAATCAGAATAAGCGCAAAGTCCCATTTAAAACCCAATGGAAATTTTAGACCAAAAAATTGGAGGACAAACCCCCCATTCAAACCATGGGGGGTTTGGCCCCAATAAGAACCCCCCGGGGGGACAGTTAAAATCAGAAAAAAAGGCTGAAAAGTGATTGGCTGAGTAGCGGGGGCTCGCCTAGTTTGACCAATCACAGCGCGACTCTTCACCATTATAGCTAGGGAGAGATAGCGCACTAAAAACCCGGCGCACAGCCCCGCCGGGGGCAGAAGTATTAAATTAAAAAAAATTTTTTATAAAGTGTAAAAAAATTATCAATAAAAGGCAAAACAATTGTTAAAAATAAGCAGTTAAAAACCCGAACAACGCGTTTGCGCCGCCCCCGGCGCCATGGGGGAATTGCCATAGGGGAAAATTTGCCGGGAAATAAGAAATTTTCAAATTTTTTTAAAAGCTACTATTGGTCCGGGAAAACCACCAATCAGAATAGGAGCGAAATGCCCCCATTCTATCCAAAGGAGGAGAATTGCCCAATCAGAAAAAGACGACAAACCCCCCTTTCTACCCTAGGGAGAAAAAATGGACCAATCATATTCAAAGGGGACAGTTCAAAATACGTAAAAAGGCAGAAACGAGCGATTGGTTGAAGCAGGGGGGGCTCGGCCACTTACCAAATTCAAAACGTGAGCTATTTTTCCAAAAAGAGTTCTATGGGGAAAAAAAAGGCGCCTCTTGATTGGCTAATTTAAAAAGAGCCCCGAATTTTGGACCAAGGGGAAAAGGCGGCGACCTCCAAAATGGGTTTTAAGCAATCAAAATCAAACTGTTAGGGCCGAAACAAAAATTAAAACCAACCAATTGTCCAAAAGGGGGTTATAAAAGGAATCCTAATATGTGGCAAAAGAAAAAAAAATAAAATTTCCCTAAAATCATGTTTTTTTCTTTAAATTTTTTTGCCAAGGATCAATATATGGGTCATCGAAAATAAAGAAAAAAACCTGATTTTTGGGGGAAATTTAAATATTTTTTTTTTTGGCCCACTTTTGGGATTCCTTTTATATACCCATCTGACAACTTTTATGTTATAATGTGATTTCGGCCATATCAGTTTGATTTAAAATTGCATTACAAAACCCAGGGGAGCGCGCTCGCTCTCCCATTGGGTCCAAAATTACGGCGGCTTTTTGAAATTACCCAATCACAGAGCGCGCTCAAAAATTCTTTTCCCCAAGAACTCTATGAAAAGTACTGCGCTTGGGTTTGGGCAAGCTGGCCGAGCCCCCGTGCTTCAACCCAATCAGCTCTTTTCTGATTTTTTTTAATTTGATTTTGAATGTCCCCCCTTTTGAATATGATTGGTCCATTTTTCCATAGGCTAAATGGGGCTTTGCTCCTACTGTTTGGCAATTCTCCCCTAGGATAGAATGGGACATTGTCGCTCCATTCTTTTGGGGTGGTTTATGCCGACCAATGAGAATAGTTTTTTAAAAATTTGAATTACTGTATTTTCCCGGGAATTTCTCTAGGCAATTCCAAGAGCGCCGGTCTCGGCGACAAAGGTTTTTCAGGTTTTTAAGCTTTAAAATTTTTTACAATTGTTTTTCTCTTTATCTGATCATGTATTACACTTAAAAAAAAATATTTTTTTTTTAAAAACTTTATGCCGCCGGCGCTGAGCGCCAATTTCAGTGCGCCTCTCTCCATAACTTAATGGGAGAATTACTCGCCTCTGATTGGTGGGAAGCCAACTCCCCCCAGCTCAGCCAATAGCTCTTTTCTGTCTTTTTACGTATTTTGAATTATCCCCCGTGGGTTCTGATTGGTCCAAAAATCCTCCAAGGATGAATGGGACTTTTTCCTCCTATTTGATTGGTGGTTTTTCCGACCAATGAGAAATAGGTTTTAGAATTTTAAAATTTTGTATTTCCGGGGGAATTTCCAAATCATATTTTTTGAAAATTTTGCCTTCTAGGTTTGGAAAATGTTGTTTTTTTTATTAGTGTATTTTGTAATTCGCTCTTTTTTTTGACACTGTTTTCCGCCTTTATAAAGGGCGATTTTTTTCGGGAATCACACTCTTGCTGCACGGAGGGAGCGCCGAGCCTTCGTCGCGTCTTTTGATCCCTTCCTCGCATGTTCCGATTCTGCTTCACTTCGCCTCGGCCCCCCGGATTTAACCAAAAAAAAAAAGGTCTGCTTTCGGGGAAACTGCCGGCGCCGCATTTGGCGAGGCCGCGATGGTACATGCCCGACTATACACGCCCCCGCTCCCGCCCCGGAACGCCTACACCCCGGGCCCCCACCGGCCCACTGCCCGCCCCTTCAACGGGCCCCAGCCGAAAGGCCGAACGCTGATCCCCACAGCGGGGGTTCCCGGGCTGTGAGGGCAGTGTATGCCCAAAAAAAGGGGAAAGCCCCCTTTAACAATTTGCCCAGTGGTTTCACCCCCCAAAAATTCAAAAATTTTTAAATTTTGGGGGATGATATAATTTAGCAAATTTCCCAAGCACACTGTATAAATATGTCCATGTACATGGAGTTAGGCATTAGTGAGCCTGGAAATGTTTGCCAAAAAAAACACTTTTGGGTGTGGGAATGCTGCAGCCACAATACCAAACTCCCAACTATTGCTGCTATGGGAGGAAAAAAGTTAATTTAAATAAAAAGCGGTCTGTACAGTAAAGAGTGAGTTTGAAAAAAGGCATTCAGAACGAAAACATGAAATATATATAAAATTGTCATGGATTTTTAGCAGCCAGTAGGCCAAACATCTAGTGATACTTTTTGACACTTTCTCTTGCTCTGCACAATTTGGGGGGGAAAAATTAAGAAAAAGGGATTGGAGGCCCCCAAAAAATGCAGAAAGAAACTGAAATTACAATTAAAAAAAGAGTGTCAAGCCATGCGAACCGAAATTTACTCGAACGAACAGTAAACGCAGTTCGGTTTGAGACGAGAAAAAGGGGTTCGCTCAACTTACTTTTCTCGAATGGTTCAATCAACACTTCCTTTCGCCAAAACAAACCCGCTTCAAAATTTTTGAGGGGTTTTTTACTTATTTTTTTAAACAAAATCCAAAAAAAAAGGCCAGTGAAAAATCCATTCCTAATAGGAGGGAAAAAAGCCCCGTTTTCATGGGGAACTGCCCTTTGCAATAGATAGCAATCAAACACACACTACTATTCAGAGGGGAGTGAGTTAGAAAAACCAGTAAAAAAAGTGGAAAAACCATTCACACCAGGATGCAGGGGAAAAAAATACTAACAGGGGGGAATTGCAGAAAATGCACAAATACTGATAAAGAACTAATCACACACCTACATACCGGTTTATTACTACTATTAAGCTGCACATAGATAAGGTTTTTTAAGGTGCCAGTCGTGTAGTTACATGTGGTATACCACTCTGGCTTACAGCCTATTAGTGACATTTATACTACTTGATAAGACCGGTTTTTGACCTGCCTTTACGCACAGTAAGTATGGCAATTTTCCGTGATTTTAAGAAAATAATGTCCCATTTTCTTGTGGTTTATCTTTTATCCGAATGCTATTTTAGCAAACAAAAAAAGACACAAAGCATTGTTAGAGACTTTTTTTTTGACGTGCTTGCAAAATCAGACTTGGAATTACTGATCAAGCCACATAGACATAAATTTATTCTCAGTTGACTTAGACATCTTTATCCTTTGCAAATTTCTCAGCATAGAGTGAACATAAATAATGGTTGTCAGGTTTTGATTAATGTGGTCAATTCCACCTTTTCATATCTTTGTTAGGCTTGTTTGTTGTCAAGGAACTAAGCTAGTAAGGAAGTAATTCTTCTTTGTTAAAGGCTAACACTTTTCACTCCAAATATATAACAATTTTGGAGAGTAGACTACGATTTTAGCATATTATTTATATCTTCGTAACAGGCTTCCTCTGTTCCTGGGAATGGAGCCATATCTAACTCCTTTGTTCTTGTTCAAACACTGCCAAAAACTTATCAGCAGCATTACAAAATGCAGAAAAATTGCTCTGAGTATGTAGGTGTAATTGCGTTATGTGCATTAATCAATAACATAAGATTGATTATATGACTCTGTTTCTTTGTAAGGAGTCCCGTAAGAAGAAGTCAGCGTAGAGTGCCCGTTGACAGTGCTCTTGGAGGCACATTAAGTCTGTTTGCCCCCTGCCCTTTACCAGTCTGCCATGTATCTGACTTACCAACCATCTGGACAGAAGCCCTTAACTCTAGCTGTATCGACTACCCTGATCCCAATTTTTACCTCGCAGTACCCCGGCCGCCCCCGCAAGCCATCCCCTCAGGGGGAAAACCCCGGGAGCCTCACGCCGCAAAAAGTCCATCCCCCCTTTTGCGGCGGGGTCGGTGAATACCGGGGTACTTAACTCCTTCCCCCCGTGGCTTAAACCCGTTTCGGGGCCAGCGGATCCACCGAATCGTCAAAAAGCATTGTTAGAAATTTTATTTTTACTGTAGCTTACAAATCAAAATTGGAAATTTTGACAAGCCACATAAATAAAAATTTTTTCTCAGTTGACTTAGACATTTTATCCCTTTTCAAATTTCTCGCAAGAGGAACAAAAATAATGGTTTTTTCAGGTTTTTATTTAAAGTGGTCAATTCCACCTTTTCATATTTTGGGTTTGGGTTTGTTTTTTGTCAAGGAACTAACTAATAAAGGGAATAATTCTTCTTTGTTAAAGGCTAACACTTTTCACTCCAAATATATAACAATTTTGGGGAGTAGACTACGATTTTAGCATATTATTTATACTCTTCGTAACAGGCCTATCCTCTGTATCCTTGGGAACCTTGGAAGAGGCCATATTTTGACTCCTTTGTTCTTGTTCAAACATAAGATTGATTATATGACTCTTGTTTCTTTGTAAAGGAGGGCCCGTAAAGGAAGAAGTCAGCGTAAGAGTGCCCGTTGAAACAGTGGCTCTTGGAGGCACAAGTAAGTGTCTGTGTGTGTGTGTCACCTCATTTACTGTACTCCTATGAAACCAATGTAGCCAATGTAATAGGGTGCTTCAGTTCTCTACACTTTATACAGTCATGAGAAACAGAAAGTACACACTTTTTTAATTCTATAGTATTATGTATCAGGACATAAAAAATTACCTTGTTTAACTGATCATCAGCAAGTGTGACCACCTTGTAAAAGCAGAAGTTTTGGCAGTTCATCGGTCAGTTTGCTGCTCATCAATATAGGAAGGCAATTTCCAAATGATTTAAATCAATCATTTTACTTGTGGAGCAATTAATCACTAGTGGAAAACATTCAAGACAGTTGACAATCTTCCCAGGAGTGGACTTTCCAGTCAATTCACTCCCAGTTGAGACAATGCAATTAGAGATGGGCGAATTTCTCAAAAATTCGGTTCGCTCACTTCGCCGAATTTCCCGACAAAAAATAACTTCAGTCCAAATTACTTTGGGATGAATAAATGTTAAAAAAAACAGCTTTTTCCCCAGGCGGGCACAGAGCCTGCAGGGTGCTTTTAGAACGTTGTGCCATGCTTAAATATGCAGAGGGAGCTTGGTTTGGTCTTCATACAATGTTGTGTTTTTTAGTATGGGCACGCACATGACTGCCGCCGCTCTTAGAATCGCTTCACTATGAAATTCCCTGGGCACTTAAAGGGCAAAACTGACCAAAAAACTGAAGGGGAATGTAGCCTGATAAAGTCATGGCGCGACAGCTGGAAAAAAACAAGCTGAGGGCTCAGGTGGCAACATCAGTGACAGAGTGTGGGAGTGACGGTGGCCCGCCACAGCAGCATGAGGTCAGACAGTGGCACAATAACATTCTGGAGGTGGCAAAAAACAGGAGTAAGCCAAAGAGTGGCCAATGACACAGTGGGAGTTGACGGCATCAACACAGAAGCAGCATGAGTGCAGACAGTGGCACAATGACATTCTGGAGGTGGCAAAACAGTAGTAGGCCACAGAGTGGCACATTGACAGAGAGTGGAGGTGACGGTTGCAGCAGCATGAGGTCAGACAGTGGAAAAAATGACATTCTTTGAGGTGGCTAAAACTGGGAGTAGGCCACAGAGTGGCACAATGACAGAGAGTGGAGTGACCCGGGGGCAGGAGCAACAGCATGAGGGCAGAGAGTGGCACAATGACATTCTGGAGGTGGCAAAAACTGGAGTAGGCCACAGCGTGGCACAATGACAGAGAGTGGAGGTGACGGCAGCAGCATGAGGTCAGAGAGTGGCACAATGACATCCTGGAGGTGGCAATAACAGTAGTTTGGCCAAAAGAGTGGCACTTAATGACAGAGAGTGGGAGGTGACGGCGGCAGCAGCAATGAGTGTCAGACAGTGGGACAATGTCATTCTGGTGGTGGCAAAAAAAAGTAGTAGGCCACAGAGTGGCACAATGACAGAGAGTGGAGGTCACAGCAAGCAGCGCATGAAAGGGCAGACAGTGGCACAATGACATTCTGAGGTGGCAAAAAATGGAGTAGGCCAAAAGGTGGCACAATGACACAGTGTGGAGGTAACGGCAGCAGCAGCATGAGGTTTAGACAGTGGCACAATGACATTCTGGAGGTGGCAAAACAGTAGTAGCCACAGAGTGGCACAATGACAGAGAGTGGAGGTGACGGTGGCAGCAGCATGAGGTCAGGCAGTGGAACAAAAACATTCTGGAGGTGACAAAACAGTAGTAGGCCACAGAGTGGCACAATGACAGAGAGTGGAGGTCACAAGCGCAGCAGCCCGGAGGTCAGGAAAAGTGGCACACAATGACATTCTGGAGGGTGGCAAAAAGTAGTAGGCCACAGAGGGCACAATGACAGAGAGTGGAGTGGGCGGTGGCAGCAGCAATGAGGTCAGGCAGTGGCACAAAGACATTCTGGAGGTGGCAAAACAAGTAGTAGGCCACAGAGTGGCACAATGACAGAGAGTGGGAGGCACAGCGCAAGCAGCATGAGGTCAGACAGTGGCACAATGACATTCTGGAGGGCAAAAACTGGAGTAGGCCACAGAGTTGCACAATAACAGAGATTTGGGGGTGACCGGCGGCAGGAGCAACAGCATGAGGTCAGAGAGTGGCACAATGCCACAGTGTGAATGTCACGGCAACAGCAGCAGCAGCATGAGTTCATAAAGTGGCAGAATGACAGAGTGTGGATGTGGGTGGCAATACCAGTCCCTGGTAAAGATGGTTGGTGGAGAAAGGAGAAACTGTCAGCAGATGTGTGGCATCAGGCGGGTGGCGGCATCAGTATAGTGGCTGAGGCAGGTAGTTTGAACCCAGACTCATTTCTCACAGTTTGGGTGAGGCGTCATGGCTTATGTAGTCTGACGCCTAAGGCATTGGGGTGTGGAAATCCTGGCCGATCCACGCCTGATTCATCTTGACAAAGGTCAGCCGTTCCACATTTCCCGTGGACAAGCGGGTTCTCCTTGGGGTAACCATGGCCCCCTCACACTGAACACCCCCTCTGATGCCACACTACTGGCCGGGGCAGGACAGCTTCTCCACTTTCAAAAACCCCGACAAATTGGGGGCCCCAAATCCATTTTTGGGTGGGCCCCGTAGTCCAGCGGAAAAATTTTTAACTGGGGTGGCAGAGTGCTGTCCAAGTAGGGGTACCACCTGTTTTGGTTTAGGGTCTGCTCCAAAGGGCCTGCTGGGTTTTTCTGGCGACTGCCCACCCCAAAGGGGGGTGAAGGAAGTCTTTATCCCGGACTCCAGACTTAGTTGCTTTCTGATGGAGCTGGGACCGCTCCTATTATTATTTTTATTAAATTTTCTTTATTTTTAGCGCCCCTTGTTCCAGGGCGCGTAACATTTCAGGCGGGTACTTTTTTAAATAGTGTTGGCGTTTTCTTTAATCGATCGTAGTGTTTGTCGCCGGGTATCGATAAGGTTTTTCGATAGTGAAACATCGATTTTTGCGCGGGTGACCATTAAAGTCCCTTTGGGGGAAACAGCAACACCTTCATTTTCAAAAACCCAAAAAAGGCGGGAGAAGCTGAAATTAACTCCCCAACAACAAAGGGGTACATGCTACATTTAGGCAACCACTTAGGTTTTAAAATCACAGAAAAAAAGTCACAGACCCTTTACTTTTCCCCTTTTTTGAAAACCCCAGCCTTACCCTTAAACCTGCTTTTACCCCCAAATTAAAAATTTCCAGAAAAGGGAGTATGATTTTTAACCATCAAGTTTTCTTGAAACTGGACATTGGAAAATCCCCCGGGCCCGGAACGCAGCATGAGCCCCAAACCTGGCCAAAGACCCCAAAATTTTAAAAGTGGGGCAAAAAGGAGTCTTTAAAAACCCCATTTTAGTTTTAACGGGGCATTGGGGTATACCTGTCCTTTGGGCCACAGCAAAGAGCCCCCCAAACCCTGCATGACCCCCACAAATTTAAAAAATGCCGGGGAAAAAGGAGTCTTTCAACCACCAATTTTTGTTGAAAATTTGGCATTGACTTTTTTACCTGTCCCCGGGGCCCCGCATGAGCCCCCAAAACCCGGGCCCTTTTACCCCCACTTTAATAAAAAAAGCCCCGGAAAAAAAGGGGTTTTCAACCCCCATTTTTTGTTTCAAATTGGGCATTGACTATCCTGTCCCCGGGCCACCCCCATGAGCCCCCAAACCCCGCAAAGACCCCCCCCCATTTAAAAAGTGCCGGGGGAAAAGGGGGTTTCCCAAAAAACCCTTTTTTGTTGAAATGGGCCCTTTTACCCATACCTGTTGGCCACAGCATGACCCAGGGGGCCGGGGTTACAGTGGGGGTGCGGGGAAAACCCAAAGGGTGGCGTCCTTATTATTTAAAACGCAGGGTTTAAAAAGCCCGGGAAAGCACAACGAAAACTGGCATGCTGAAAACCCGAAAATTTCGGAAGCGGGAAATGTTAGAAAATCCAGGGCCTTTTCCCCTGTACCCCAGTTCCCAAAAACCTGGGGAACCTTGCCCCTCCGTATGATGTGAACCCAATTTTAGCTTATTGGAAATTTCTTTTGGGGTTTAAAAGCTCCCCCTTAAAACCCCCGGTGCCCTTTATTTGGCATTCTTTTTCTCATTTTACTCACGTGCTGGGGGGAAAAGGCTCTGAACCCTTTTTTCTCTGTCCGTGGGTCGATTTCTCCATTCCTCCGTTTAATAACCACACTGGTAAGTTTTCCTTACCTCCCTTGACCCAAATTTAGAGGAAATTTTTTTTTAAAACTATTTTGTACCTGCAAGTTTTTTTTTGTACTTTTAAATTTAAAAACACAATTTTTAAAAAAAGGAAAGAGAAACCCAAACCCGTCTTTGTTTTTTTTTTTGTTTTATTTTATTAAATGGGGTTTTCTTTTAAAACAGGGATTTATACTAAAATTTAAAAAACTTGCAAAAACAAGTCATTTTTGCAATTTTGGGCCATTAAAAGTTGGGCCTACCCCATTTTGTTTTTTGACAGCAAAACCCTCACCCTTGAGCCACCCCTTTACAAATTTTTGAAGAACAAAGGTTTTGGGTTTAAAAAACAATTTTTTTTGAAAAGGACCTGTAGTATAGTGCATGCACAGCAAAAATGCCCCCCCAAAAAACAAAGATTACCCCCTTTACCAAATTTGGTCAATTGTGAAAACAAATTTTCCCGTTTGAAACAACAAATTTTTTTTTGAATAGAACCTGTGAAAAATGCGCATGGGGCACAGCAAAATCCCCCCAAAAAATTTAAAGCTGACCCTTGAGGCCCC
>JAODAL010085055.1:0-10714 GCA_025379985.1 Phyllomedusa bahiana
CATTGGGACCTACTGTTCACGCGCAGTTGTTTCCCCCGTGAATTTGGGGAACGTGAACAACGCAACAATTCTCCAGTTGATCAATCACAAAAGGGCTCCATTTCCCATTTTAATCTCTTTTGGGTGGGAAGGAAAGGTGATTTTTTTTTGTACCGGGGGTCCGGGGGGTGGCCCCCATAACTTTTGTTTATTTTTTAATTTGGCCTTAAAGCAGGAAACAGTTTGGGGGAAATGGAGCATCCAAACACCTTGAGAGAAAGCCTTATTTCCCCAAACCTCGGGTCAGGGGGACTAGCAAACCCGATCCCTCATCTTCCTCCTCCCCTCAAAATCGGCCCAAACCTCTTTCCAAGGGAGGACTCGGAACATCGGTGTCTAGGAATACCTCCTCCCCCCCCCTCCCCCTTTCCCTCCGGCACAGCTCAACACAGCCCCCGGCTTGCCTGAATATGCACCCCGAGGCTGATGCCCACCTTGCACTAGCCTACCCCCCAACCACTGCCTAATGAAGACCGATAAAATTTTGGGAAAGTCGGGCCCTTTTGGATTTTACGGGGAAAAGGCTCCGGGCCGCTTGTCCGTCTCCTCCTCCTCCGGGGGGACCGTTGTTTCAGAGTGTCCAACGATCGTTCCAGAACTAAATCACCACAATGCTTTGGGGCAAGGGGATTTTCCGCACGACCCTTTTGGGCTTCTTTAAAACGCAAGGATGGTGCAGAGCCTTTTACCTGCCCCACTCTCGGTGGTTTAACACCCCGAGGTCCGTACCGCGCTTTTCGGCCATGGGTTTTACTTCGTACGCAATGCATGCGCGCCACAATCGCGGAGCTTGGAGGGGGGAATTCCACGTGTTCCACGTCAAAATGAACGGTTGACGGGAGCCCACTGCGCTCAAAACCCCGCCCGGCGGGGTAACAGGTCGAACGCGGAATGGAACCTTTGACCTCGAGCTTCTTCAGCAGGCATCCAACCCGGTACTCTTTTAAAAAATTTCTGACCAAGGTTCATGACAGTGCCAGGCAAGGGGTTTCCCACCTACCGATCTAAGGGGGGCCCGCAATTTCGCCCGTTATCCCACCACCTTCCCGGCAAAGGGTTTTTGTCACCCACCAGCGCTCGGTCCGTTGCTTAAACCGCCACAGCTCCGACCTGTTGTGGACGGTCTCCAAAGGGAATTAAATTCAAACGCCTGGGGTCTTGGGGACGGAAAACCACCAGAGCCCTTGGGGAAAGAGCCCTGCACCATCCCGCATTTTTTAAGAGCCGCCCCCGGCAAGCCACCCCTCACCCCCAAGACATCCACCCACCACCCAGTGAGCTTCCTGGAAAAGCGCCCTTGGCCGGGTTAAAGTCCATTTGGGCGGGGGTGAATGGACCCTTTTTCCACACAAAGCAACAACGCGCTTGAAATTTTTTTGATGAAACTGCTGGCCAGGGGGGGGACGGGTTTCTGGGAAAAAATGCCCCTCGCACTGGTATTTGGGGGGAGGCAGGGCCCTGACGGCGGAACCCATCTGTGTACCAACGAAAGGAAAATTTTCCCAAGGGCCCAAAAATGCAATGCCCACATTCAGCTTTGGCTTTTGGATGGTTTGGGGTTAAAATTTTCTTCTGTTTCCCAAAAACCCGGGAAACAAAGGGTGGCGCAGACTGGCCGCGAAAGCTGCGGTCGCAAACTGGCGGAAGGGAAGGGTAGGATGGGGCCTGGTGGGCTGGTGGTAAACCCGGGGGCGGGGGAGGGTGAAGCGGGGGCTGATCCCCGATCAGACCAAGACAGGGGACGGAGGAACGCTTGGTGGGGGCGGAGAGGGGGGAGGGGGGAGACAGAGGGTGGACAGTGGTGGGGCCCGGCGTCCGGCCTTTTTTGGCCCCGTTTCCCTCCAATTTTTAAACTTTTGCATTGCTGCATTTGGGGGGGAAAATTAAAGACATTTTGGGGTTGGTGGGGGGTCAGACTTCTCAAAAAGCCCAGGGTTGAAGGTCCGGACCTTTTTGACGGGGAAAGCGAGAGCGGGGGTTTGCGCTGACCGGGCTGGGGAATCTATCACACTTCTGCGACCGCCCTCCCCTTTTTTTGCGGGGCCCATTGACACTACCCCATCGTCTTTCCCCTCGTCCACTGATGAAGCGCCTCGCAAGCAAATTCTGCGGAAAAGACCAGATGGATCCGCAATGTCTCATAAACATCATCATCAACACAGGTGACTTGGTCTCCTACTTTCTGCATCCAAAGCTGCGGGCTACAAGCAAGGGGCACTGCAAGGCGTTGCCGACCGCCCGGGATTTTTGCCGATTGCCCGGGCTTCCTTCACCTCCTCTGGTGGCATCATAACTGGGCGTCAGAGCAGACTAAATCATCCTCTTAAATTTTTTAACATCCCTTCTGACCCCCAACCGCATTTGTAAATCAAAGAGGTCTTCAGACAAGGATTACCACAGTGGTGGGTACACGAGTTGACATTTTGGGCGCTTCATGTTGGAGGGATGCTATGAATGCTGATGACGACATTTTTTGGCCGTGACTGGAGGACAGGGGGTAAAAACTGCTAGATGCAGGTTCTTTAACCACTGAAGGGACAGTGTGGCGACGATGTTCGTTACTTAGATTCACAGGGCCCTGACCCAGCGATGACGGGCCTGACGGTCCTGCAACTGACGATCCGCTGGCATGCGTGTTGTCGCCACACGGGAAGGAGCACCTTCTCTCGTACCTCTACCTCCATGTGCTACCCCCCTCTTTGCCGCTTACCACCTGCATTTCGCTCCATGTCCAAAATATAAAAATTTGAGAAGTATGGAATAGTTTTGGGAAAGTCTCTTATTAAAAACGGCAAATCACAGCTAAATTTTCAAATCCCTCTAATCAAAACAAAATTGTGGATTCAAATTTTAACTGCAAGTGCTATCAACAAATCTGAATGGGCAAAATTCCAAAAACACGTATCTGTTATTTTTTTGGTATAATAAATGGTATTTTTTGCACCTTTCAATTCACCTGTGGTGAATATAGAATTGCTGTTTTAAGATTTACGTAGATGCTGCGTCAATTAACATAGCAAGGTGAGCAAAATTCAAAAAACACGTATCGTTATGTTTTCGTATAATACACCAGGGTATTTTTTTGCACCTTTCAATTCACCTGTGTGAATAATAGGAATTGCTGTATTTAAGATTTACGAGATGCTGCTCAAATGAACAGTAACGGGTGCGCAATAATTGGGGGGGGGGGGTCAAATACACGTAACTGTTTATGTTTTTGATATACAAAACTGTATTTTTTGCACTTTCAATTCACCTGTGGTGAATATAGAATTGCTGTTTAAGATTTACGTAGATGCTGCGTCAATTGAACAGTACTGGGTGCACAAAAGTTCAAAAAACACGTAACTGTTATGTTTTGATATAATAAACGTTATTTTTTGCACCTTTCAATTCACCAGAGGTGAATATAGAATTGCTGATGAAAGATTTACGTAGATGCTGAGTCAATCAACAGTACTGGGTGCGCAAAAGTCAAAAAAACACGTAACTGTTATGTTTTCTTATAATACACTGATTTTTTGTCACCTTTCAATTCACCTGTGAATTATAGAAATTGCTGTTTTAAGATTTACTAGAATGCGTGTCGTCAATGAACATTACTGGGTGCACAAAAGTCAAAAAACACGTAAACGTTATGTTTTTGATATAATAACTGTATTTTTTGCACCTTTCATTCACCTGTGGTGAATATAGAATTGGCTGTTTTAAGATTTACGTAATGCGCGTCAAAGAACAGTACTCGGGTGCCAAAAGTCAAAAAACACGTAACAGTTATGTTTTTGATATAATAAACTGTATTTTTTTGCAACCTTCAATTCACCTGTGGTGAATATAGGAATTGCTGTTTTAAAAGAATTACGTAGAAGCTGCGTCAATGAACATACTGGGTGCACAAAAGTCAAAAACAACGTAACTGTTATGTTTTGATATAATAAACTGTATTTATTATTGTCAACTTTCAATTCACCTGTGTGAAATATAGAATTGCGTATTTAAGATTTACGTAGATGCAGGCGACAAGAGAACAGATAGCTTGGTTCGCAAAAGTCAAAAAACACTTAACTGTTATGTTTTCGTAAAATACACGGAATTTTTTGCACCTTTCAATTCACCTTGAATATAAGAATTAGCTGTTTTAAGAATTAAGAAGATGCGCGTCAGATGAACTTACTGGGTGCGCAAAAGTCAAAAAACACGTAACTGTTATGTTTTGATATAATAAACTGTATTTTTTGCACCTTTCAATTCACACTGAGGTGGAAAATATAGAATTGCTGTTTAAGATTTACGTAGAACTAAGCTGCGTCCAATGAACAGTACCTGGGTGCACTAAAAGTCAAAAAACACGAAACTGTTATGTTTTGAAGAATAAACTGTATTTTTTGCACCTTTCAATTTCACCTGTGGTGAA
The DNA here is from genome assembly GCA_025379985.1 of Phyllomedusa bahiana. NCBI lineage: Eukaryota > Metazoa > Chordata > Amphibia > Anura > Hylidae > Phyllomedusa > Phyllomedusa bahiana. The sequence goes on from JAODAL010085055.1 coordinate 4,454, forward strand.
TATAGAAATGCTGTTTTAAGAATTTACGTAGATGCTGCGTCAATAACAGTACTGGTGCGCAAAGTCAAAAAACACGTAACTAGTTATGTTTTCGTATAAAACACGGTATTATTTTGCACCTTTCAATTCACCAGTGACTATAGAACTTGCCTGTTTTACAAAAGATTACTTAGATTGCAGTGCGACAATGAACAGTACTGGGTGGCGCAAAAGTCCAAAAAAACGTAACTGTTTATGTTTTTGATAAAATAAACTGTATTTTTTGAACCTTTCAATTCCACCTGTGGTGAATAAAGAATTTGCTCGTTTTAAGATTTACGTAGATGCTGCGTCCAATGAACAGTACTCGGTGCACAAAAGTCAAAAAACACGTAACTGTTTATGATTTAGATATAATAACTGTAATTTTTTGCACCTTTCAATTCACCTGTGGTGAATATAGAATTGCTGTTTTAAGATTTACGTAGACTGCTGCTTCAATGAACATTACTGTGCGCAAAGTCAAAAACACTGTAACTGTTATGTTTTTTCTATAATACACGGTATTTTTTTGCACCTTTCAATTCACAGTGAATAAGAATTGCTGTTTTAAGATTTACGTATATGCTGCGGTCAATGAACAGATACTGGTGCGCAAAAGACAAAAAACACGTAACTGTTTAAGTTTTTGAGTATAATAAACTCTGTATTTTATGCACCTTTCAATCACCTGTGTAATATTGTATTGCTGTTTTAAGATTTACGTAGTTGCTGCGTCAATGAACAGTACTGGGTGCGCAAAAGTCAAAAAACACGTATCTGTTATGTTTTCGTATAATACACGGTATTTTTTGCACCTTACAATTCACCTTTGGTGAAATATATAATTGCTGATTTAAGATTTACGTAGATGCTGCGTCAATGAACATACTGGGTGGCGCCAAAAGTCCCAAAAAAAACACGTAACTTTTATTTATGAATAATTAAACTGTAATTTTTTGCACCTTTCAATTCACCTGTGGTGAAAATAGAATTGCTGTTTAAGATTTACGTAGATGCGCTCAATGGAACAGTACTAGTCGGCGCAAAAGTCAAAAAACACGTATCTGTTAATGTTTTTCGAGATAATTACCACGGTATTTTTTTGCACCTTTTCAATTCACCTGTATTGAATATAGAATTGCTGTTTTAAAGATTTACGAAGGATGCTGCGTCAATGAACAGTAACTGGGTGCGCAAAAGTCAAAAACACGTATCTGTTATTGATTTCGAATAATACCACTGTATTTTTTGCACCTTTCATTCACCTGTGGTGAATATAAATCTGTTTTAAAGATTTACGTAGATGCTTTGCGTCATGAACATTACTGGGTTGCGCAAAAGTCAAAAACCCGTAACTGTTATGTTTTGATATAATAAACTCTATTTATTGCACCTTTTCAATTCACCTGTGGTGAAAATAGAATTGCCTGTTTTAAGATTTTACGTAGATGCTGCGTCAATGAACAGTACTGGGTGCGCAAAAGTCAAAAAACACTATCTGTTATTTTATTTCGTATAATACCGTATTTTTTGCAACCTTTCAATTCACCTGTGGTGAATATGAATTGCTGTTTTAAGAATTACGTATATGTGCGTCATGAACAGTACTGGTGCGCAAAAGTCAAAAAGCACGTAACTGTTTTATTTTTGATATAATAACTGTATTTTTTACACCTTTAATCAAACCTGTGGTGAATATAGAATTGCTGTTTTTAAGATTTACGAGATGCTGCGTCAATGAAACGATTACAGGTCGCAAAAGTCAAAAAACACGTAACTGTTATGTTTTTGATATAAAAAACTGTATTATTTTTGCACCTTTCATATTTCACCTGTGGTGAATATAGATTGCTTGGTTTTAAGATTTTACGTAGATGCTGCGTCAATGAACAGTAACTGGGTGTGCGCAAAAGGTTCAAAAAACATCGTAATCTGTATGTTTTCGTAAAATACACACGGTAATTTTTTGCACCTATTCAATCACCTGTGGTGTATAAAGAATTGCTGTTTTAAGATTTACGTAGAAGCTGCGTCAATGAACAGTACTCTGGTGCGCAAAAGTCAAAAAACAAAACACTAAAACTGTTATGTATTTCGGTACGATAACAACGGTATTCCTTTTTGGCAACAAACAACCTGTGCTGAGTGCAGACAACAAGATTGCTGGATAGAAATTTAAGTGCAAGGTAGAAATATAAACAGTCACATGTGTAATTGGTAAAGATTAACACCTATATAAATGTAAACTGATAATAAAAGTGAGTTTTGCTGCTAACAAAGATACTGCAGTTACAAGAAATGATGTTTATTCCAATATAAGTTTTCAGTACTGCCCAATATCCAGGAAATACTTACAATAGCAACTGTTAATAAAAAAGATATTCCACTACAAAATCAACACTAAGTCTTGGTGGAACCTATATCCAAAGTTCTTTAAGATAGAGCTTGTCTGTGTTTTCCGAGTCGCGTGGGCCCCCCCCCCCGCCATCCCCTCCGCCGTGACTTTACACCGTAGATGCTGCTTTAAAATTCTCTAGCTAACCACATAAAATGATAAAATCTCTAAACTAACTAAATTGGAGGATCACAGCTAATAGCATAGGTTTCTTCTCTGTGCAGAAAATAGACTAATTTTCGCTGCGCTGTGTGGCCACAGCAGAGCGCACGTGCTTTCCCTATAGAGTACGCTCTGAGAGACACTGAGGCTGAAACAGGAAACGTCTGATCTATGTATACTAGTCAATTTGATTTGTCCAGCCAATCGCGAACCATACACATCACAGTCCATGACCTCCCGCAACACACATCTCACCCTGCTCCTATTCTATAATAATGATTGCTGGCCGTCCAAAAATTACAGGCAGCGCCGAAAAAGGCGCGATCTAATAGATGATGCTCAGATTTTAACCTTAATTATCGAATGAGTTCTGGAAATTTCGATCACCATAAAAACCTTGCCGATTTCAACTTTGTCGATAAAAATCGCTCAACACTATCCAGGTGACTTAGATGATGTTTCACCTCATTAACTCTCGCCAGAGGAACTGAGCATCTTGAATAAGCAGAGAAATGTCTTTTAATCCCCTTAACTCAGGTCGAGAGAGTAGTTTGACACTTCTGAATTGCATCCAGAACTTTCAATGCTTACAACATCAGATGTCTTGGAGGGCAGATCTTTAGTAGAAGGCCATCAATGTCAGCAGACTCCGGTCTGCGGAATTGGTCCCGTGCTTTTTGGGACGAGCCATAGTAAAGGAGATAGAAGTCTCCGGGATACACAACAGATGGATAATGAATTATAGAAACAAGGTATTCACAGCAAGTACTCATTCAGTTGCAACCTAGACACCTCCTTGGGGCCAGCAGTAACTCAGGGGATCATTTAAGCTTGAGGGCAAATTGTAACAGATGCAAAATACCCAGGCAGCCCATTTCAATAGTCGGAGACTCAGGAGGGGGGTGAGTGGAGGAAATTCAGTGGGTAGTGTGTCAGTCCTGCATGTCACCTTGTCATCGAGAAGGAGGGTTCAATTGAGATAAGGAAGTCCTCATGTCCCAACCTAGTACTGAGATGGGGGGTGGCCAAGCAGGTGCAACATCCGGAGTGGGGTTTGCAAGACAAAAGTTATATACAGGTTGCACATTATCAAGTACTGCCCTTGAGGAGTAGGATTGGCACAGGCTTACATGGAGCCCGCTGAGAGGGGCAGCAGCTGTACTCCTTTTACAGGCCCAGTAAGCCGCATCAGATAGGAGTAGGCTGGTGCAAGGGTCACACACTGGTTCAGGGGTCTGGGGTCTTCCCCTCTGGTGACCGGAACGATGGCCTCGGCCTCATTCCCAGGCCGTGGGTTTTCAGACCTACCTAGCCTCACCTGGTTTTTACTGTGAGAATCCCCCAGGTCGCTACTCCCGACGTAGGTCCTTGCGGTGACAGCTGATGAGCTGGGTAGCGTGGTACAGAAGGATGAGGCAAAGGAAACGTCAATATATAGGCAAACTGGAGAACACACAGGATTGGAACGACACTGGGATAAGATGTCAACAACTGGGCAATAATTGCTGGTAGAGGTGTCCCTAAAAGCCCTATGGACTGAGATAATAGGCTTGGGGAAGTTGTATTGGCCCTTTAAATTCCAGACAGTGTGCATGCACACCCTAGTGGCCAGAACAAAAGGTGCAGCAGAAGCAGCAGCAGCCGAGGAGGATGATGCCAGCAAGAGAGATAATCAGGCTGCACGTGGTGCAAAGACAGGTGAGTAACGAAGCAGACAGTAGCACAGAGCGACCTACAGACTAGACCACGACCTGGTAAGGATGAGGAGAAGCGGGCGCAGCCGTAGCCCCGGGAGTGGACCACAGTGCAGCACTAAATCTAGATACCATCATCGTCATAAATACACAATAAATAAAGTATTTACAAATACATTGACAATTTAGGTAGACTTTACTGTTTAATGATTTTTCTACCAGGTATTTAGATTCCAACAGGTTAAATGCATCATTTAAAATATTTACTGTACGGTTCCTTAATCTGGCATTTATTACTTGTGCAACACTGAGGCGAGATCACACTCTATAGTAGAAATCCGATTATGTCATCACCTCACCACTCATTTTAACCAATCAATTAACACAACAGATGGCACAATTGTAACATTAGTAGAGGTGTTGTTACAAATGTTAATTATGTATAAATGGAGTTCGAATTTGTATTTTTTTTCACCTGTACAACTAATATATAGCAAAAAAAATATGTTCAATTGTAGGAGAGAAAATTATTTCGACACGCCTTCAAATCAGTTAACTCCATTAGGGACCTAGATCGGTGTTTCCAAATGTGCCTAAGTCAAGTAGCTTCTAATCAAATAAATTAATAGAAAGTACCCCAAAGTAATGATCAGGCACTGTTCTGTATGTTTGGACAATGTGTCTATCCTCTATAGGTATGACTACAGTGGCGAACCTAGGAGCTAAGGGCCACATGTATGAAAACGGTCAAGGTCTAAAACTTCCTTTGTTCCCCATAGCAACCAATTAGAGCGTCTCTCTCATTTTTCCAGAGCACTGTATGAAATTAAAGGGGCGCTCTGATTGGTTGCTATGGGCAACAAAGAGAGTTTTAGACCTAGACAGTTTTCATACATGTGGCCCTAAATGTTGATGGTATTGATGAGTGTTGCAATTATTAAAGAGACTGGTGCATTAAATAGGGTTGTCTTATAAACACAGTCCCCCCTATATGCCTCAAAGTGACAAGTTCAGTTGTCACACTCAAAGCATGATCCTGCATAAATAAAGACATGGCCTGTTAACTATACCTACGATCAGTTTCCCCTCAGACTGGGGAAAAGTCAGACCAGACAGGTCTTCCCCTATCAAAATAATCTGTGGTTATCTGGGGTTATTTTTGATGAGGGATTTCCTACTTTGGACTTTGGTCATGCAGTGCCTGACTGGGGTGTCTGGGGCCCACCAATAAGGTTAGTTCTTGGGTCCCATCAGTGGTGTTCATTCTACAGCTACTGTACAAGACTGCAAATGTCTCTTGCACTTTGCCTCTTGCTTTCTGCCTCTTTTTCCCTGCCTTTCACTTTGAAAGGCACCCACCATGCCCAGGGGCCCACCAGGGGTTTCTCCTTCTTCCTTGTTGACCAGTCCAAGCCTGAAGTCATGTCAATTAGACAAAAGATGGCCAAACATATGGGATTAAAGATGGCTCTGTGTCAATCTAGACTTATGCTTCTAATAAGCCTTAAAGGGGTTTTCTCACTACATTGATTCATCTTACCTCAGTCCTGTTTTATTGTTTTCACTTTGAATTCAGGGGCGTGTTTACTGGCTTCCACTAGGCTGCAGTAGAAGCCAGGTCTGTAGCTATAACAACTAGTGCTGGCAGCCAATCAAGAGAGAATAAACAGGTCTGTAGCTATAGCGACCTGAGGAGCTGATGCAGCCCATACAAGAGGGGATATCTCAGAATAGGTAGAATACTGGTAAAAGGACCATATTGCAAAGTGACTTGTTTTGCAAGATCATTTTAACATAAAAAGCGATCCTTGTAGTGAGACAACCCCTTTAAAGGAGTGTTCCCGTCTCAGACATTTATTGCATATTGACAGGATATGCCATAAAGGTCCTACAGGTGCCGGTCCCTCCTCTGAGAATGAGCACCAAAAAGTTTCTGTTCAGAATGGAAAGCAGGCTGTGCTTGCACACTATCCTCCTTTGTTTACCAAT